>MDKI01132901.1:0-63313 GCA_005239505.1 Nicotiana paniculata
GTCCATAGGCCCGGATTAGCACCGTTAAAAAGTTTTAACTCTTTTTCTACTTCAGGGACAATGATATTACAAAAGTCAGCAACAAAATCAGCTAGTATTTGAGACTTAATTGCAGTTCTAGGCTGATAGATTATTTCATGCTCACTTTATTCTATGGCCCACAATCTTCCTGACAATTCTTGTTTATGCATAATATTTCTTAAAGGATATGAAGTCACAATAGTGATTGGATGGCATTGAAATTATGGTCGTAATTTTTTAGATGCCATTATTAAAGCTAAGGCTAAATTTTCCAGATGTGGATATCTAGTCTCAGCATCTAGCAAAGTTTTACTTACATAATAGATATGTGATTGCTTAACTTTTTCTTCTCTTACCAGTACTGCACTTAAACCAATTTCTGAAACAACCAGGTATATGTACAATCTTTCCCCTTCCTTTGGCTTTGAAAGCATCTGTGGTTTCGATAGATAAATCTTCAGATTCTTGAGGGCTTGCTGACATTCTTCAGTCCATTCGAACTGATTCTGCTTTTTGAGAGCTGAGAAGAATTGAAAACTTTTTTTGGAAGACTTAGAAATAAATCTTCCCAAAGCTTCTATTCTCCCTGTCAGTCTTTGAACTTCCTTTTTATTTGTTAAAATATCAGGTATTTCTTCTATAACTTTAATTTGAGCGGGATTTACCTCTGTTCCTCTGTTCGATACAACGAAACCCAAAAATTTACCTGATTGTACTCCAAAAGCACATTTTTCTGGATTTTGCTTCATATTATACCTTTGATAGGTGGCTCCAGCATTTTTCAAGCCAAAATACATAACTTTATAACAGTAAGTCCCCCTCTCGTATCAAACCAATCTTTAAGAGTTTCTGTACCTCTTCGTCGATCACTTGGTTCTTGAATGGTCCTTGCTTTCTTTTCTTTTGCTTAACAGGTACGAAGGATAGATCTTCATTTAGTTTATGAGTCATCACTTCTGGTGGGATGCCTGTCATATCTCAGTGGGACCACACAAAGCAGTCTGCGTTAGCCTTTAAATAATCAATTAACTTACCTCTTCGACTGGGGCCCAGCCTCGTGCCTATATACATTTTCTGTTCAGGCTCTTGTTCAGAGAATAGAACAGCTTCGAGCTCTTCCGTAGTTGTTTTGATGTGTTCATCTTCCTCCGGTTCATGAATGATGTTCGGTATGGAATCTGCATTCGTGTGGTCTAATGCACCTTCCGTGGTAACTTGATTCACCTTCTTGTAAGTATTTTCTTTCGTACCTGTTTCAATAATAATACCTTTCGTACCTATTTAGGTAGTAATTTCTTCCATGCTTGTTTGGGCGGTGTTACCCGTTTGGGAGATTCCCTTATCTCGTGATTCTTCCACCTCTATTTTCATGTTGTAGTGTACACAGAGTTTATATTTCTTGCGGTTTGCTGATCGCCTCTAATTTGCTGAATCCCCCATTCAGAGGGGAATTTAATTACCTGATTAAAGGTGGAGGGTATTGCTTTCATGTCGTGGATCCATGGCCTTCCCGCGATTACATTATAAGACATGTCAGTATCGATGACTTGGAATGTGGTACTTTTGATCACCCCCCCCAGCATAAGTGATAAGCTTAATTTCTCCTTTTGTTAGAACCGTAGAGTTATCAAACCCTGATATGGCTCGTGCCCTTGGGATTACTTTATTCCCCAATAGCTTTTCGTCCACGACTCTTAGCAAAATGATATTGACTGAACTGCCTGGATCAATCAACACTCTTTTTACATTAGTGTCATGAATAAGTAAAGATATTACCACAGCATCGTTGTGAGGAAGCATTAATCCGTCGATATCTGCATCATCGAAGGTTATATCTTCCTCTTCTATATTTTCACGAACCCGTTTTCCATGTGTAATTGTGAACTTTGTGGTTATTTTGCAGACCACTCCGTTTACTTCTTCACCTCCGTGTATCACGTTGACGGTTCATTTTGGAGAAGGAGGCTTTGGGGGCTCCTGCTTGTTCCTCATATATGCCTGTTTACCTTTATCACTAAACAATTATGTTAAATAGCCCTGTTCCAATAAATTTTCAACTTCTACTTGTAAAAATCTGTAATCCGCAGTCTTGTGCCATTGATCATTATGGAATTGACACCAGTGATCTGGGTTCCTTCTATTTGGATTTGATCGCATCTCTTTGGGTCACTTAACCTTGTCTCCCATGTTCCTCAATCTTGAGAAAAGTTCAGTAGTACTTACATTAAAGGTATTATCCCTAATACGGGTATTACCTCTAGGTCGTTCATCTGGATCTTTTTTGGATCTAGATGAGGATGAGACTACGTCTCTTCCTAGTGGTCTATAGTCTGACCTAGTGTTTTTGAACCTGGGACGAATATCACGTCCTGAGGTTCCTGGGTAATCGTACATGTTTTTACCTGATCGTACCTGTATTACCAGAGCGTGCTTTTATAAATGAATCAGCAATCTCATCAAACGAGTCAATAGAAATTTGGGGAGAAGAGAATACCAGGTTAGGTCTCCTTTGGTAAGTGTTTCCCGAATTTTTTTGACAAGGACTGATCTAATCTCTTGTTTTGTTAAGTTGTTGCCTTTTACTCCAGTAGTCAAAGCAGTCACATGATCACATGGGTTAGTTGCTCCATCATATTTGTGAACGTCATGCATTTTAAACTTCTTGGGTATAGGCAAGGGTGCCGCACTTGACTTCCAAGGTTGTTGAGAATATCTATCAACATCGATGCCTTTGATGATCGGTGGTACTCCAGGAATTTGTTCGATGCGATCGTTCTGCTCCTTCATCTGTTTCTGCATGGTTAGCAGTAAATTTTGTAATTCTGAGTTATTAGATATACCTGGTCTCATTTCGAGAGATTCATTAGGAGTATCTCCTCTTCCTGAGTTTGCCAACCCAGATTGAGGATTTTCCACGGTGATGGTATTATTGGGGGGTGATGTTGGTGGTGCAGGTAACGCTTCCGGTAATCCCCTCGCAAATTCTTGCAAAGCTTGGCTCACATACTCTGCAATCATTTTCTCTAAAAGCAAACAAAGATTATCACTAGTTCAGAGGATATCACTTGAAAAGGAAACAAAGATTATCAGATTCCCAATAACGGAACCAATTTGTTTAACCAAAAAATTAGATATTTTGACTAAAGTTATTTCTAGGATGAACACGAGTTACTGATAATCAAGGAAATAGAGAAATATGAATAATAGACAATATTGCAGAAATTTAGAAAAGCAAAGTAGATTGTATTCGAGAATCATATGCCTTTACAAGTTGTATTGCCCTCCCTTGTATAGGAGATTCCTTGATATAACGTACAACTCTTGCTATGGTTTCCCATTAATGACTAATTATGACTTAATGAGGTGTTACAAAGGATAACGGTAATTGGGGTACGATTACATAATGTACGAGTAATCAATTGTGGGTTCTTGAATCTGCTCGTAGCTTTGTCTAGATTCATTCTGACCGTGTCTCTTCCCTGTTTTGATCAGGTTGAGTTTCCCGTGGCTGATAAGCTCGAGGGTTTATTGAATCGTGCCTCTTTGTTCCGTACCTCTTCAAAGAATCACATCCAGCTGTCGCGTTCTCCTGTGTCCACATAACTGGTTGAGTTCTCCTATTAGATAAATGATACATCACGCGCTTTGTGATCCGCGTAACTCTTCTGTCTATACTGTGTTGTGCGGAGCCTCTCCTGAATCAACTTCACCCTCTCCAAAGCATTCCTTACCAGGTCGGTGCCGTATAACTTCACCTCGCCAGGCTCAAACCACCCGATAAGAGAATGGCATCGCCGACCATACAAAGCCTCAAATGGAGGCATCTCAATGCTGGACTGATAACTATTGTTGTAAGCAAACTCGGTCAAAGGCAAGAACTGGTCCCACTCACCTCCGAAGTCAATCACACATGCCCTGAGCATATCCTCCAATATCTGAACTGTATGCTCCGACTGGCCATCAGTCTGAGGGTGAAACGATGTGGTGAGGTCTATATGGGTACCCATCTCACTATACAATGCTCTCCAGAAGTGCGAGGTGGACTGAGGACCTTGATCTGATATAATGGACACCAGCACACCGTGCAACCGGACTATCTCTCGAATGTATATCTGTGCCAACCTCTCAGAAGTATATGTAGTAGCCACTGGAATGAAATGCGTAGACTTGGTCAATCTATCTACAATGACCCAAACCACGTCAACCTTCGGAGAGTCCGAGGCAACCCAACCACGAAGTCTATAGTGATGCGTTCCCACTTCTACTCCAGAATGGGTATCTGCTGAAATAGGCCTCCTGGCCTCTGGTGCTCATACTTAACCTGCTGGCAATTAAGACACCTAGCCACATACTCCAAAATGTCCTTCTTCATCCGCCTCTACCAGTAATGCTGCTTCAAATCATGATACATCTTTGTAGCACCAGGATGAACAGAATACCGAGAAATTTGTGCCTCCTCTTGAATCCTCCCTCTCAAGTCATCGACATTAGGAATACATAAACGGCCCTGAAGTCTCAAAACACCATCCTCGCCGATAGTAACCTCCTTGGCACCACCCTAAACCACTGTCTCCCGCAGCTCTGCCAAATATGGATCATCAAACTGCCGAGCCTTAATCTCTCCCAATAACGAATACTGGGCAACCACATGTGCTAAAAATTGGCGAGGCTCTGAAAGGTCTAACCTCACCAGGCGATTAGCCAAGGAATGAATGTCCAAGTCTAGAGGTCTCTCCTCTGCTGCAATGTAAGCCAAACTACCCATACTCTCTGCCTTCCTGCTCAAGGCATCTGCTACCACATTTGCCTTTCCCGGATGATAAAGAATGGTGATATCATAATCCTTCAACAACTCAATCCATATGCGCTGCCTCAAATTAAGATCCCTCTACTTAAACAAGTGCTGCAAGCTGTGATGGTCTGTATAAACCTCATAGGACACCCCATAGAAGTAGTGCCTCCAAATCTTAAGAGCATGAACAATCGCCGCCAACTCTAAATCGTGCACATGGTAATTCTTCTCATGAACCTTCAGCTGGCGCGAAGCATAAGCAATAACTCTCCCTTTCTGCATCAACACACACCCCAAGACAACGCGCGGAGTTTTGCAATACACTATATACATCCCCGAACCGGAAGGTAATACCAGAACTGATGTTGAGGTCAATGCTGCCTTGAGATTCTGAAAGCTCACCTCACACTCGTCGAACCATCGAAACGGGGCATTCTTCTGAGTCAATCTAGTCAATGGAGCTGCAATAGAAGAGAACCCCCTCCATAAATCGGCGAAAATAGTCTGCTAGGCCCAAAAAGCTCCTGATATCTGTAGCTGAAGTAGGACGCGGCCAACTCTGAACTGCCTCAATCATCTGAGGATCAACCTTGATACCCTCTCCGGATACCACATGCCCCAAGAATGCCACAGAATCCAACCAGAACTCACACTTGGAGAACTTAGCATACTGTTCTCGCAAAGTCTGGAGCACAACTCTCAAAGAACTGGATTCTTGCCCAAAGCTATTTTAAGAAGAACACGGGTTTCTAATAACCAAAAGAATAAGATTATAGTAGTCAAACTTGTAAATGGAAAGCAGTAAGATGCACAAAAAGAAAGTATATTGCAATAGTGGTTTGGGATCCTCCTCTTATAGGTTATATTTTACTCCCTTATATATGGAATTTCTTAATATAACGTCTTCCTTTTTCAGTGATTGAGCATTAATGACTAATAACAACTTCAATGTAGCGTTACAATGAATCATCCATAACTGTTGAGTGAATGTTGTGTAACGTATGGATCTCTAATTTGAAGATCTCTGAATCTTCCCTTTATTCTGTCTAAATACGCTTTTGACCGTGTCTCTTCGTCTTCTCAATTAGGTTGAAACATCTGTAGCTAATTAACCCGTGGATGTGATTTTCCATGCCTCTTTGCCTCGTACCTCTTCTTAGAGTCCCGTCCAGCTGTCGTGTCTTCATTGATCCACGTAGACTACTGAGCCATCAAGATTTGTTACACGTGTGAAGCTCTTTTTTTTACCAATACAGATAGTCCCCCCACTTACCATATATTTAATAATTAATATTTGGTAAGTGGATACTCATTTATGGTGGGAATATTTTGCCGCCGCTTTACTCGAATCATTGTATCTTTTCCTGTACGTAAGCGTCACTTGTCACTTCCATTTAATGCTTATGCCATGTGGCATTCTTGGGTTGGTTTTGCAATTATTCAGCGCCTTTTAGGGATTTCTTGCGGTTGCACCAGTCACGAAGTGACATCTTCAATTATGGTTTTCACATCAGTGCCCTTTTTTCTTTTTTTACGGTTGCCTTCGAGTATAAATACCCCCTTTTCCTTTTCTTTCACGAAAAGCTTCTAACTTTCAAACTTTATTTGTAAAGAAATTTTTCCTTTGCCTTTGTAGGTATGTCTTCTTCAAACCGATCTAAGGGAGTCATAAACGTTGATGAGTTGACGCCCTCTTCTGCTCCAACTCGGAGTCGGAGGGGTGGTAGATTGAGGAGTTTAGGCTCTACTCCTTCGAGAGGTTATGCATCTTCTCAGATTGTTTCCCCTCCTTCTGCTAGGTCTTTAATCTCCCTAAGAGCTAGGGTTTCCAGGTCTCTGTCCAGGGGTAGAGAACATCACGAACCCCTACACGGACCACGGGTTGATGAAATTATTCCAGCTGAGTTTACCTTCACTAGGGATAGTCAGGATCTTGTAGACCAGTCGTCCTCCCTTGATAGTGTTGATAGGTATCCCACTCTTATTACCGAATGCTTGATTCCCCTTGTTCGTAGGGAATGTTCTTGGGAGTCTGATTTTCCTATTGTTATTCTGAATAGTAACCAAAGAATAACGTCTTACAAGACGAGGCATTCTTTTATTTACACTTACCCTTTTACTCTAGGGTTTATACCTCATATTGATCCAGTCATCATCGAATTTCATCGTTTTTTTAACATTTGCTTAGGACAAGTTGGTCCTCTTGTGTGGCGGGTTGTCGCATGTCTTAGATGTTTAGCTTCTTTAGCCTCGGTTCCTTTTTCCTTCAATCACCTCATTCATATTTATTCTCCTACCTTATTTCGTCAAGGGGTTTTCACTCTAGCTGCTAGGAGAAAAAGATTTTTGGTAACCCCTGATGACGATAAGAATAGAGATTGGTACTTTCGGTACGTTATTGTGCCCATTGCTGGTTTAGTGGGCGAGGAAAACCTTCCCTTTCATGAGAAGTCAAATCGCGCACGTGAGTAAATTTTAGCTCACACCTGTTATTTTTCTTCTCTTTGCTTTAAGTGTTTTATTAACACCGTAGCTATTTACTTTCTCTTTCAGCAATCATGGGTATTGTTGAGAATGTATCTGGTATCCGTGATTGGGGAGAAAAGTTGTTATCAGTTGCTCCATTGGAGGAAAGATCTTGGAAGTACTTCTCCGTGAAGTACGGTTGAAAAGTGAAGACCCATGGTATGTGAAACTTTTGTTTTCACTTCTTTTCCTTACTCAAGCTTCTTTTTCTTCGTTTGTTTAACCCTTTTCCTTTTGACAGGGTTTTCTGCTAGGGGGAGATCTGCTGCATCCATCCCAAAGATTTCTTTGGCTCAAGCCCAGGAGATTATTACTGGTTCCTCTTCTTCCAAGAGGAAAGTTGGTGGGTCTAAGACCTTTGAAGAAGAAGAAGAAGGGGAGGGCATTTTAGTGCACATGTCACATAAAAGAAGGGTGGTCTCAGACGATAAGTCTACACCCGTGGCTATGTATTTCGTACCTGGTGTCATACCTCCTACCCTAGGGATTATTCTTCTTCTCTTGCACATGACTCTGCGGATCTTCTATTCAGCTCCAATAGTATCCAGCTCTAATTAGGGTTTTTACTAAGGATCTCGCCCCTGAGTGATTTCCACAGTGTCCTTCGAGGACTTCTTTCATCACAAACTCCATTTGGTTAGGTCCGAGGCATTTTTCTAGGGCCCCCCCGAACATCTTGCGATATAATGAGTTGCAAATGAGGAAGTATCGTGCAGCTTTGCGGTGAAGTCCTTGAGTTGTTTTCTTGTCTTCAGGTATGATGCCATTCTGTAAAAAATTTAGTATTTCGTTTCTCCAATCCCAGGTTAAAATTATTGAAAGTTACCTCATTTTTATCCTGGTTGATAGCTGAATGGAATAGATGAACAACGATAGCATTGTCCTTGTTTGTTACTTTTGTGACTGCTGCGAGGTTAGCTAATGCATCTGCTTCAGCATTTTCCTCTCTAGATATCTGTACTACCTTCCATGTTTTGAATTGTCTCACGAGCTCTTGTGCCTTTTCCAAATATTGTAGCATCCAAGTCTCTCAAGTGATGTAAGTCCCCTGCATTTGATTTACTACCAGTTGAGAATCGCTTTTGATCATGATTTGCTCGATTGAGAGCTCTTGTGCAAGTTTTAATCCTATAATAACAGCTTCGTACTCTGCCTCATTGTTAGTTATAGGATAACATTTGATAGTCTGCCATGTCTTTTCACCCGTGGGTGATATTAAAACTATGCCTAAGTTGGCACCTTTTATATTGGATGAACCATCGGTAAATAGGGTTCATAAACCTGGATTAACACCGTTGAAGAGTTGTAACTCTCTCTGTACTACAGGGACAATGCTATTACTAAAGTCAGCGACAAAATCAGCTAAGATCTGAGACTTGATTGCAGTCCTAGGCTGATATATTATTTCATGCTCACTTAATTCTACCGCCCACTTGGCTAATCTTCATGATAGTTATTGTTTATGCTATATGTTTCTTAATGGATACGAGGTCACAACAGTGATTGGATGACATTGAAAGTATGGCCTTAATTTTCTGGATGCCATGATTAGATCTAAGGCTAATTTTTCTAGATGTGGATATCTAGTTTCAGCATATAGTAATGTCTTGCTTTCATAATAAATAGGAGATTGCTTACCTTTATTCTCCCTTACCAACATTGCACTTATAAAAATTTTCGAGACGACAAGGTAGACGTACAACCTCTCCCCCTCCTTTGGCTTTGACAGCAACAGAGGTTTTGATAGATAAGACTTTAGGTCTTTAAGAGCCTGTTGGCATTCTTCAGTCTATTCGAATCGATTTTGCTTTTTGAGAACTGCAAAGAATTTAAAACTTTTCTCGGAAGATTTGGAAATAAATCTTCCCAAGGCTGCAATTCTTCCCATTAGTGTTTGAACTTCTTTCTTTTTTATAAGTACATCTGGTATTTCTTCTATAGCTTTAATTTGACCAGGATTTACCTCTATTCCCCTGTTTGATACAAGGAAACCTAAGAATTTACCTGATTCTACGCCAAAAGTGCATTTTTCTGGATTCAGCTTCATATTGTACCTGCGTAAAATGTCAAAGGTAATAGAGAGGTGCTGGAAATGGTCTTCTTCCCGTGTATATTTTACCAGCATGTCATCGATGTAAACTTCCATCATTTTTCCCAGATGTTCCTGGAACATCTTGCTCACTAGCCTTTGATAGGTGGATCCAGCGTTTTTCAAGCCAAAAGGCATGACTTTATAACAATAAGTCCCCCTGTTTGTAATAGAGGAGGTCTTTTCCTCGTCTGAGGGATCCATTTTAATCTGATTATAACCAGAATACGCGTCTAGGAAGCTTAACAATTCATGACCTATAGTGGCATCAATCATTTGATCTATATGTGGTAATGGGAATCAATCTTTGGGGCATGCTTTATTTAAGTCAGTATAATCTACGCATACTCTCCATTGGCCATTCTTTTTAGGTACTACCACAGTGTTAGCTAGACAGTTAGGGTACGTTACCTCTCGTATCGAACCAATCTTCAAGAGTTTCTGTACCTCTTCGTCAATCACTTGTTTCTTGAATGGTCCTTGCTTTCTTTTATTTTGCTTAACATGTACGAAGGATGGATCTTCATTTAGTTTATAAGTCATCACTTCTAGTGGAATACCTGTCATATCTGAGTGGGACCACGCAAAGCAGTCTGCGTTAGCCTTTGAATAATCAATTAACTTACCTCTTCGACCGGGGCTCAGCCTCGTGCCTATACACACTTTATGTTCAGGCTTTTGTTCAGACAATGGAATAGCTTCGAGCTCTTCTGTACTTGTTTTGATGTGCTCGTATTCCTCCGGTTCATGAATGACGTCCAGTCTGGAATCTACATCCGTGTGGTCCAATGCACCTTCCGTGATAACTTGATTCACCTTCTCGTAAGTATTTCCTTCCGTACTTGTTTCAACAATAATACATTTCGTACCTATTTGGGTAGTAATTTCTTCCATGCCTATTTGGGCATTGTTACCTGCTTGGGAGATTGCCTTATCTTTTGATTCTTCCACCTCTACTTTTTTGTTGTAGTGTACCACATGATTTATATTTCTCGCGGTTTGTTGATCGCCTCTAATTTGTTGAATCCTCCATTCATAGGGGAATTTAATTACCTGATGCAAGGTGGAGGGTATTGCTTTCATGTCGTGGATCCATGTCCTTCCCACGATTACATTTTAAGCCATGTCAGTATAAATGACTTGGAACCTGGTACTTTTGATCACCCCCTTAGCATAAGTGCTAAGCTCAATTTCTCCTTATGTTATAACTGTAGAGTTATAAAACCCTGATATGGCTCGTGCCCTTGGGATTACTTGATTCCCCAATAACATTTCTTCCACGACTCTTAGCAAAATGATATTGACTGAACTACCTGGATCAATCAACACTCTTTTTATGTTACTGTCATGAATAATTAAAAATATTACCAGAGCATCGTTGTGGAAGCATTAATCTGCCGATATCTGCATCATCGAAGGTTATATCGTCCGCTTCCAGATTTTCACGAACCCGGTTTCCGTGTGTAATTGTGAACTTTGTGGTCGTTTTTCAGACCACTCCGTTTACTTCTTCACCTCCATGTATCACGTTGATAGTTCATTTTGGAGATGGAGGTTTTGGGGGCTCCTGCCTGTTCTTCATGTATGCCTGTTTACCTTTTTCACTGAACAATTCTGTCAAATAGCCCTATTTCAATAATTGTTCTACCTCACCTTGCAAAAATCTGCAATCTGCAGTTCTGTGTCTATGATCATTATAGAATTCACACCAAAGATCTAGGTTCCTCTTATTCGGATTCGACCTCATCTCTTTGGGCCATCGAACCTTATCACCCAAATTTCATTCAGAGGTACTTACATTAAAGGTATGATCCTCAATTTGCGCATTACCTCTAGGTCGTTGACCTTGATCCCTTCTGGATCCAGATGAAGACAAGCCCGCATCTCTGCTAGGTGGTCCATAATCTGACCTGGTGTTTTCGAACCTGGGACGAGTTTCACGCCCCGATGGTCCCATGTAAGGATCGTACTTGTTTTTACCTGATCTCCTGTCCGATTCTGAATGCCTGGATCTGGTATAACCTTCCTCTTTTGGACGAGAAATGGTATCTTCTTGTATTCGAAGTTTAGTACTATACCTGTTATAAACATCGTTCCACGTTGTAGCTGGGAATTCTCTCAAGCTTTCCTTGAGTCTTCTCGTGGCTTCTGAGCTTTTGTCATTTAGATTACTTGCGAATGCCATGGCTGACCAATTACCAGGCACCCTTGGTAGTTGCATTCGTTCTCGTTGAAACCTGTCTACAAATTCACGAAGTAGTTTCGTATCTCCTTTTTTCATTTTAAAGATGTCCTCCATCCTTTTCTCGACTTTTTGCGCACCGGAGTGTGCCTTTATGAAAGAATCTGCAAGCTCAGCAAAAGAATCAATAGAGTTTTCAGGGAGAAGAGAATACCAGGTTAGCGCCCCTTTGGTAAGTGTTTCTCCAAATATTTTAACTAGGACCAACTCAATTTCTTGTTTTGTTAAGTAGTTTCCCTTCACTCCGGTGGTAAAAGCAGTTACATGGTCGCGTGGGTCGGTTGTCCCGTCATATTTTGGTACGTCAGGCATTTTAAACTTCTTTGGAATGGGTACGGGTGCTGTGCTTCGTTTCAAAGGTTGTTGTATCAATGTCAATGCCTTTGATAACAGGTGGTACTCCAGGAATTTGTTCGATTCGATCGTTTTGTTCCTTCACCTATTTGTTAGTAATAAAGTCTGTACTTCAGAGTTATTAGATATACCTGGTCTCGCTTCGAGAGATTCATTAGGAGTATCTCCCCTTCCTGAGTTTGCCAACCCAGGTTGACGATTTCCATGGTGATGGTATTATTGGGGGGTGGTGTCGGTGGTGCAGGTAACGCTGCCGGTAATCCCCTCGCAAATTCTTGCAAAGCTTGGCTCACATACTCTGCAATCATTTGCTTTACTCGATCTTGTTCCACCGTTTGATCATTATTATCATTGTTGTTATTGGATCTTTCCGGGATTGTTCCCTTGAACCACGTGGGGTTCTTGAAGGCGATGGAACTGGGGTTCCATTCCTTTGCTGGTTGTTGTCGTTGGAGTTCGACATAGTTCAGAGGATATTGCTTGAAAAGAAAACAAAGATTATCAGATTCCCGGTAACAGAACTAATTTGTTTAACCAAAGAATTGGATTCTTGGATTCTTTGCCCAAAGTTATTTTAAGAAGAACACAGGTTTCTGATAACCAAAGAATAAGATTATAGTAGGCAAACTTGTAAATGGAAAGAAGTAAGATTCACAGAAAGAAAGTATATTGCAATAGTGGTTCGGGATCCTCCTCTTACAGGTTATATTTTACTCCCTTATATAGGGAATTTCCTAATATAACGTCTGCCTTTTTCAGTGGTTGAGCATTAATGACTAATAACGACTTCAATGTAACGTTACAATGAATCATCCGTAACTGTTGAGTGAATGTTGTGTAAAGTATGGATCTCTAATTTGAAGATCTCTGAATCTGCCCTTTATTTTGTCCAAATACACTTTTGACCGTGTCTCTTCATCTTCTCAATTAGGTTGAAACTTCCGTAGCTAATTAACCCGTGGATGTGATTTGTCGTGCCTCTTTGCCTCGTACCTCTTCTTAGAGTCCCGTCCAACTGTCGTGTCTTCATTTCTCCACGTAGACTACTTAGTCCTCAAGATTTGTTACACGTGTGAAGCTCTTTTTTTATACCAATACACATACCTCGTGCGAAAAGCTGTCTTCAGAACATCTGAGGCCCGAATCCTTAAATGATGATATCCCAATCTCAAATCAATCTTAGAAAACACCCGAGCACCCTGCAACTGGTCAAACAAATCATCGATGCACGGCAACGGGTACTTGTTCTTAATGGTAACCTTGTTCAACTGGCGGTAATCAATACACATCTGCATGGACCCATCCTTCTTCTTCACGAATAGAACTGGAGCGGCCCACGACGATACACTCAGTCTGATGAACCCCTTAGCCAACAACTCCTCAAGCTGCTCCTTCAACTCCTTCAACTCTTTCAGAGCCATACGGTACGGAGGAATAGATATAGGTTGGGTGCCTGGAGCTAAATCAATGCAGAAATCAATATCACGATCCGAAGGCATGCCCGGAAGGTCTGAAGGAAATACATCAACAAACTCTCGAACAACTGGCACTGAATCAATCATTGGCGACTCGGCGCTGGTGTCTCGCACATAAGCAAGATAGGTCAGGCAACCCTTCTCGACCATACGTTGAGACTTCATGAATAAAATAACCCGAATGGCTACACTAACTGAGGAACCTCTCCACTCCAGCCTAGGAAACTCGGGCATGGCTAAAGTAACCATCTTGGCATGGAAATCTAGCACCGCATGATAAGGAGATAGCCAATCCATGCCTAAAATAACCTCAAAATCAACCATGTCGAGCAATAAGAGATCCGCTCGAGTCTCGAACCCGTAGAATGTAACCATACAGGGCCAGTAAACCCGGTCTACCACCACAAAATCGCCCATAGAGTGGACACACATATAGGAGGACCCAAGGACTCATGAGGAACATCCAGAAAATGAGAAAATAAGATCGAAACATAGGAATAGGTGGATCCTGGATCAAATAACACCGATGGCTCTCTACCACATACTATAATAATACCTATGATCACGGCGTCTGAGGAAACTGCATCTGATCTAGCCTGAATAGCATAGAATCTAGCTGAAGCACAAGAAGATTGAGCCCCACCATAATGAACAGGAGCTGGCTGACCTCCCCCTGACTGGCCTCCACCTCTAGGACGACCCTGCCGACCTGTCCCCCACCTCTAAGTGGCCTGACGGCTGGTGCTGGACCCATAGGCTGATAATCCTGCTGCACTTCTTTGCCCCGAAACCTGGGACAACGCCTCTTCATATGACCTGGATCCCCACACTCGTAACAGCCTCCAGGTATCATAGCCGGAAAATCCGACGAGCTATCTCGACCACCAGCTGATACCGGAGTGTAGCCCTGCTACAAATCTCTGCACTCTCTTGGCATCAGTAGGTAATATCATGAGTGCGTGGCGAGACAAATCTGAGAATCTAGCTTCATAATTTGTCACTGACATCTGTCTCTCCTCTAGCTGCTCAAACTGATACCACAACTCTTTCCTCTCAGAGGGTGGGATATACCTGTCTAGAAACATCTGAGTGAACTGCACCCAAGTGACAGGAGGAGAATCTGCTGGCCTGCTGAGAATATAGGACTGCCACCATCTACGAGCTCTGCCCTCCAACTGGAAGGTAGTGATGTCCACTTCATGGGACTCTAATATCCTCATACTGTGCAGTCTGTCCCTACACCTATCAACAAATTCTGGGCATCCTCGCCTCGCTCACCCCCGAAGACTGGAGGGTGCAATCGAGTCCATCTATCCAATAACTTCTGCGGATCACCGTCACAGGCTAGACCCACCCACGGGCAGTGTACCCTGGATATGATGTAATGCTGCTGCCTGACCTTCAGCTTGGGCGGTAGGAGTCTAGGCCCCCCCTCCCGCCTGATATGTGGCAGGATCTGCTGGAAATAAACCATCCTAGGACATAGTGTCCATAAACCGCATCATACGGCCCATGATCTCCTGGAAGCCTGGCGCCGTCATAAAGTCCACAGGAGCAGGACCTGCTGGGGGCACCTCACCCTGCTCCTCTATAGTAGGATCCTCTGGTGGTGGTGCAACTGGAATAGCTCGGGGACGCCCTCGTCCCCTTCCTCGGGCTGGTTCCCTCCCACGGCCTCTGCCACGACCTCGAACATTAGGGGTAGCCGCCCCTCCCGGGTCTGGAACATCGGATGCTTGCGTCCTCACCATCTGTGAGAGAATAGAAGAATGAGATTTAGTAAACCATCAACTGCACAATAGAATAAGAATAAGGAGAGGTTTTCCTAACACCCTATAGCCTCCTGAAGATAAGTACAAACGTCTTCGTACCGATCCGCAAGACTCTACTAGGTTTTCCTGTTACTCGTGAGACTTACATAAACCTAGAGCTCTGATACCATCTTGTCATGAACCAAAATCCTAACTCAGGTTGTGGGGCGCCCAACAACGGAGTTGGGCAAGCCAACACCCATTTTACTAAGGGTTCTTTCTTGTTTGATTAAACATTTCAACAAATACCAAGTTTTTAAAGTTTAAAACATAAATCGACAAGGATAATTAGCCAGTTTTAATCAAAAGCGGTCATAAGGAGGCATGAGCCAATATATATACAGACCCGTAATCCATAATAACTACCACGTGTGTGCCAGGAACTAGTGTCACAAGTCATACGGGCATACTAACAGAATATACAAAAGATATAATATACAGTCCCACTGTCTGAAATAAATAGACGGGAAATAAGAAAAAGAAACTCCATGGTGCTGCCGAGGATCGTCAGGAGAAGCAGCTCACCGTGAAGTCAGGTTCAACTATGATCAGAATCGAGCTCCGGTCTGATAACAAGATACACCAGCCTCAGAACCTGTACAATTAAGTACAGAAGCGTAGCATGAGTACATAAACAAATATGAACCCAGCGAGTATCCCGCCTAACCTCGAATAAGTAGTGACGAGAGGTCGACTTGACACTCACTAAGGTCCAACAAAATGATTAAACAAGATATAATATCAGTAACAAACATACGAGGATGATAAAAACAGTAAACATTAAAAATAACAGTAATTCAAATAAATACTAGAAGTAAATATACAATTACTACTTCATTATTCTTTTTTTTTTCTTTCCTTTAAAATATATGACCACTCAATATCCATAAAAAGAATCATTAACAATTTAGTATGCACATACAGGATAAGGACAACCGGCCTGAGCCATCATAATGATCATATCTGTACACTGCCGAGGGTCGAACGACCCGAACCATAATATATCTTTAAATATCGTTGTGGCGTACGACCCGCTCCCATGAGTATGGGAGAAATAACACTCTACTCGCGGAATGTAAATTGTGAAGCGGTCACATGCACACACAATCCACAAATTTATTCTTTATAAAGTACTTTTCGAGGAGCAATTCCTTAAAATTTCTCAAATTTCATGATCTCAGGGAAACAAGCCGCATGTAACATTAATTCATTAAGCATATAGTTTATTTCAAGGAAAAACACAAGGCATGGTGTAGGCTTAACTACTCGGAACTTACAATATAGTCTCTACGTACGGACTCTCATCACTTTGTGCGTACGTAGCCCCCACAAACATTAGCGCATAGCCATTTAAATCACCTAGGGGGACAGTTCCCTCTTATAAGGTTAGAAAGAAGACTCACCTCGTGTCGAACCTACTCCCCGGGTCAAGAATGCGCCCAAAACTCCGAACTCGTCACCCAAGGACTTGAAACTAATCAAACGTTACGTAAATATATCAAATTACACTCAAAGGATGGAATTCTCCTACTACTTACTCAAATTCATCATTCTTGAAGAAATCCCAAAATTCAACCCCGGGCCCGCATGCTCAGATTCTAAAAATTCTCGAAGGAAACACTCACCCATAACCTAAGGATCATTAATATATGATTTTTGTATGATTTCATAGCCAATTCACGGGTAATTCTCTAAATTCTCGAAAGCCCTAGGTTACTACACAATTCCTTAATTTTCCACTAATTAGGTACTTAAATTCAACTAGGAATTCATGCATTAACTAACTTTAGGATAGAATTCACTTACCTTTTAGTAGCTAGGTCGTGGGACTCTTTTCCAAGCTCTCAAAATCGTCTATGGTGGAAGAAAATGGAGTGAAAATGGGATAATCCCGCATTTAAGGACCTTACTGCCTACAGGGATTTCCGCACTCGTGACTCAACGACCGCACCTACGGTCTCGCACCTGCGGAGAATGGGACAAGAGCCTAGGGTCGCACCAGTGGGCAGGAGTCCGCACCTATGGGAAAGTGACCGCACCTGCGAGAACTGGACAACCCACCTGGGGGTCGCACCTGTGAGGCTGGGACCGCATGAGCGGTCTCGCACCTGCGACTGGACAACCGCACCTACGATCACACCAGATCAGGTGCACCAGCAGCCGCTTCAGGTGGTTTTTGGCCTCGTTTGGTGTCCGAGAGGCACCTGCGCCCACCCGAGCCCCCGTCCAAATATACAACAATCCCCACCACAGACTCGCTTATGCCTTCGGAACACCCACAACAATGCTAAAACTCAAAATCACACCTCAAAACCCCTAGAACCAAACTTAGGAACTTTAAGTTTCTTCAATTTGCTAAGAATTCGCTAACCGACCTATACTACTTGGAAGGACACCAAATTTTGTAGGCAAGTCATAAATGACATAACGAAACTATTCCCGGTCTCAAAATTCTGTTTGGACCTCGATAACACAAAAGTATGTCCCAAACCACAATATGAACTTAAGGAAACTCTTATTTCGATATTGGGCGCTGAAATGTCCCCGGGTCACCGAACATACGCCCAAGTCCGAAATCATCATACAAAGCTACCGGAACCGTCGAAACTCGATTCCGAGGTCGTTTACTAAAAATATTGACCGAAGTAAAACTTGGCCTTAGAGGCCAACCTGAAGGAACCAAATGTTCCAATATTGCTCTAAACACTTCCGAATCCCGGACCAGCCGCCCCCGCAAGTCATAAATCATAATAAGCCGCTATGGGAAGTTTCATTTAGGGGAAGTGGGTCCGATAGCACAAAATGACCGGTCGGGTCGTTACCTTTCGGATTGGTCAGGTTTCAACATTATTGGGACAAATCATTACCTTTTTGGATAAAGGGATGTAAGAAATTCGAAGAGTCACCACCTAACGAATTAAGGTGCGTGAGGGCACCTATTAAGGGCCATTCATAACACTAATTGCATAACCAGAGATTGGGTAAGGGTTTAAAATTTCTTCAAGGGGAAGATGTTAGGCACCCCTCAAAGTCCACAACTGTGGGTCTCGGCCAAACATACTGTGAATTATTCAAGTAGCAAGTAGATAGTCTAAGCACATATATGTAAACAAATAACGGTCTTAACAGATTAGCAGTCCAAGCACACATATGTAAAGTATAAGGAAGGTCCTAAGTTATTTATCCTATAGGACCATATATGTACAATTCTTCGTAATCACTCCTCAATGAGGGGCTACACGTTGCATTAGCGCACAGGTCATCATATCCTTTTCTACCCATTATCCCCCATTAGCGATTTATTAAGCGAGTTTTATTTAATGATATCTAAGCGTGTTGTTACCCATCCCTTCCTTTTAGTCCTGGAAGAGTTTAGGACCTCTAAGTTTGGGCAGGTCTAGACAACCCCCTAAGGTGCTAAAAGGGAAAAGTCTAGGCGAGGGGATAGAACAAGTAGGACTAGCAGATAAGCGACAGAAGTAGTTAAAGAGCTCAGATTCACCTCCACACATAATGCAAATAAACAGCACGTCTCAAACATAGACATCGACAGTTTTATTAGAAAAAGGATCCTAAGACAGGATATCTAAGTGACATCAATGCACAATAATACGCAACACTGTTTCATACAAACTTTAACGACAGGGCCCTAATTAGTTTACCCACTGATTTTAAACCTTTTATCCTTTAAGTAGCAAACATGATCAAAGCAGTTTCCAATTTTATAGCAATAAATTACCTAAGGCTTTCCTAGGCATGGGACTATATTCAATCACAATTACAGGAGATGTTTAACAGTTTAGAAGTTTTTTAACCTACAACATGCTGCTCTAGGTGACGAAGACTTAAAAAAGGGAATTTGTACCAGTTTTTATTCAGAAGTAACATCTATATGAGAGACAATTTTTTATACCTTTTCATGGTCAGTTGGTTATACTAGGCGTATTCAAACAAATGCAAACGGAATCCTAGAGCATGGTATCTAATATGCACATAAGAATGGCAGAATTATTAACACGTAATTTCTTAATTCACACAAGAGTAACAACATTCTAAAAACATGATTTCTAAATGCACAGAATTCTTAAGGAATGATTTCTAACTGCACACAAGAGCGACAGTTTTATGTCAATGTCATTTATTTTCCTAGGAGGAGTATCTCTAAGTGATAGGCTGATACAACACAAAAGATAGATTAGTGACATGATATGCTGAAGCAGTAAATATGAAGTCCTAAGAACATGATATTTAATGCATGTTTGGCGTGATTTGGATGAACATATTAGTCCTAAAATATGGATTCTAATGATAATATAAAGAATATAAAGACTAAGGCATGTTCTCTACCCAATAGTGTCGACAGTATCATCAGCTACCCTCCCCATTTCACTAACCATCCCCAATATATGTTTACAAATTAATTATTACAAACCAATAGCTGAATGAATTAAATAAATAAATAAATAAGAGAAGAATTTAAACTATAGGGAGCCCGAAGCAGGCTAAGATGTATCTTGAGTATACCATGCCTCTATAACCTCAAATGCCAAGAGTTTCATAGCCAATCTCATGTCCGGGTGTGTCAGAGTTCCCTAAGGATCTCAAGGATCCCGGGCAGTGCTCACACCCAAACTTTCATAACAAGAGCTGAGTAAGGGCAGTGTGGAAGGGCCAGCCCTAGTGTGCCAGAGTTCAGAGGGATCTCAAAAGGATCCCAAGGCAGTACACACACTGGAGGGGCAAAACCTAGGGATTTAGTAGTAAAGTGAGAGTGCTTGACATAGTTTTGAAAAGGTTTTGATATGAAAACAACATTGAAAAAGACTCAATTAAGTAAAGAGGTTTTATGAAAAATAGGAGTTGATTAGTAGTAAAATAGTTTGAATAGGAAAGGGTAAAAATTTGAAGAATCAAACAAAACAACAAATTAACTCAGAGCAAACAAATTCCACATGACTTAACAGCATGATTCACACAGGGATATTGGGGGTTGGGGACATATACAACACACATAGTGAAACACATAACAAAATGAAGCACATAAGCTTTCTTAGGTGTTTATGGGATTAGGGAATAACTAATAATATAAACATAGGGCATGGATTTCAGAACAAACAGTTGAGAACCTAGTTGTACTAGACAGAGTTAAACATAGAATCAGCATTACTTAGAGAAATTAATTACTTAGCAAAACAGGTTAATACTCGAACATAGATAAGCAGATCGGCAAGCAATCCCAATATACATACATGAGTGGAGTCAGTTTGAAACGTACCAGAGAAAGTAATAAGCAAATACTAGACATGTTAATCATAAGTTGAACTAGGTAAACCTCATATATGCTAAGTGAAACAAGGATTTAAGCATGCTAGTTACATATTAAAAAGCCCCAAGTAATGAACAGAAATAAACTTGTAATTAGTAAACTGAAGCAGTAAGAGAACACATAGGGTCTGGAACTTGGATTTAAATCAGAACATACCATTAAGCAGAGTAGACACAAAGTATTGAGCAGTGTAGTGCAATAACTAGCCTTGGCTTACAACCGGCTAGTTCAATTGAAGTAGCAAGTAACAAGAAAGAGCAGGAAGTTTTAAGTGTAAGAGAGAGTTTTTGAACTAGTGTGTTCGTCTATGTAATGAAAAGAGAAGAGAGTATACATAATAGTTGAGAGATAGGTAAAATAAGGCAGACAATCAATTGTTCGGTAATTGAAGAGCCACATAATCAATTAAGAGTAAAATCAGCCAAGTCTTCCCTTAATTAAGGGAGTAATTTACCAATGGTAGAGACCAGGCAACAATTAAGGAAAGAAATCAAATAATCTAGGTACAGAGTAGGTAATTAGGGGTAGATACACAAATGTTCAATTAAGGAAATAATAGGTACGAATGAGTAAATAAAATTGTTGATCATAAATAAGGCAAGCAGAAATTTAAAGGTGGTGAAAAATAGGAAAATAGCCAGAAATTAGCGTATGAGTATCAACACAGGGAATCAAGGATTCAAAGAATCGAAGTAATACTAATTTTAAGGGAAATAATATAAACTTCCATGAATAAACAAACAAACCAAGTATAAAGAATCATATCTGAAACCCTAATAGGGCACACTAGGGTAAAAAATACTCTAATTAAACGAAGTAGTATTCATGAGAATCAAACACATAGCAAAATCAAAAGAACAAACAAGTAAGGACGAACTCAGAATCCAAGCATAACACTAAAGTTAGAGGATTTAGCATAACTAGTTAGGGTTAAAGGGAAAACTTAACAAAATCGATAAAAAACATAAGAATCAGAGAATAACACTTAAAATATCAAAAATCATTACGAAGAAAAAGTTTCAGAACCCTAGTTAGAAAAAAATGAAACGACGCTTTGAAAATCGGAAGATTTCATGAAAAAAAGCAAAAATAGTTCGAACCTCCTCAGATCTGTTACAGATCTAAAAGATTTAGGAGATGAGAATAGGGTTTTCAGAAAAATAATCCAGAGGTGAAATACTGGCTTAGAAACCATGGGTCTAACAAGAAAATAAGACGATCTTACTCAAATCGAGCCTTGGTGGCCTGAGGATGGTAAGAACAGGCCAAGGTGTGAGCGGACCGGCCACTGGTCCCCTGAGGACCTCAAAGACAATAGTAATCCCGGCGTAGGAGTGCCGTTAAGGCTGGAGAATGGTGGTGAGCCACCATATTTGACGGCAAGCAAGAAACATCGAGGGAAATTAGGGTTAGGGAAGAGAGAACTTGGGAGAGAAGGGGAAGGGTGACGGCGGGTGTGTGAGGATAAAATGAGGGGTTTGGGGGTAGTATTATGTTAAATTAGGAAAGAAATAACCTGGACCGTTGATCAAAATGATCAACGACCAGGATATGAGCTGAATTGGATCGGGTAGTATTAGGATTTTGGGCCTAAGGTCTTTGGGCTGGTTTAGGACTAATTAGGCCAACTTAATATAGGCTATAATTGAAATGTAATAGGGCCATTTGTTAAATACCCAAATTAATTTAATTAAAAATAAAATTTATAAAATAGTTACTAATTATTAAAAAAAATGAATTTCATGCATACAAATATTTCAAAAATGATTATTTAGTATTTAAAAATATAAAGGACTAATTATGGTAAAAATAACTCAAAAATTATACGCATGGACCCATTGCAAAGTTATTTCAATTATAGCCAAAAGGTACCAAATTGGCTATTTATGGACTAGTTTGGTCTTAATAGGACCATAAAACAATGAATTAAATCAAGAAATGTCTTTGAAATCATTTGTAAAGTAATTTTGTAATTATTTATTGGAGATAAAATACAGGAAAAATTTATAAAAGATGTAGAAAAATTATGGGAAAAATACCAATTGATACTAATGCATGATTTTGAAATTATATATGCAATTTAAAATATTTTTAGGAAAAATTGGGTATCAACAGCTGCCCTTCTTTGCCCGGAAAGGATGAAAGAGTTGTCGGGTAAAGATATGATGGCCAATTTTGACCGAGCGAAACGGCTGGAGGGATTTAGGCCGCACTCTGGCTTCCGAGTTGCCTACATATCCCTGATTTTACAGTAATCATGCCGCGTATAGTTCCGGATTCATCGGCGGAGTATACCGATGAAACTATCACAAGAACGGACACAACATCTAGGGATAGGTGAATGAATGGTTCACGAGAGAGTTCAGATTTGATACAATTGAGGGAACTGGAGTGGGATCGTTCCTGCTGGGATAGCAGTTGCTTTCCAGGTCACCTGCAAATAGAGATAATACGAGCATATATTTGTGCAAAAATTTAAACATGATGCAGATTCCCGTCGGACCATGAGAGTTGTCTTCGGACGATTGAGGATGACATCCTTGGACCATGACGTGCTGGGCTATGAGTTGATTAATGAGATTCAGAGGCTATGAAATGATGTTCTCGGGCCATGAAGATGGTGCCTCCGAACTATGACGCCTTCGAATAATGATATGCAAATTTTGAGAGATCCTCAGGCCATGACATGGTGTCTTCCGGCTATGAGGATGATGCCTTTAGACTACGGCGCATTTGGACAGGTTGGCGATATTTCAGCCCATGAAATGCAGTAATATGATGTCCACAAGACAAGGCTTAGTATTGTGAAGTGGAGGGCAGAGCCTATCCTGAAAGAAGAGCAAAGTAGATAATGTTGGAGAGACAGCGCTTAGTCTCGATGAAAAGAATGTAAATTGGATGCGGAGCTTAGCCTCATGCAGGTGTGGGACAGGGTTTAGTCCTATGCAGATGAAGGCAGAGCTTAGCCGCATGTGAGATATGGAGGTAGAGCTTAACCTCATGCAAGATGCAGGACAGGGCTTAGTCCCATGCAGGTGAAGGCAGACATTAGCCTTATGGAGATGGAGGCAGAGCTTAGCCTCATGCAAGATATGGAGGTATAGCTTAAACTCATGCAAGATGTGGAACAGGGCTTAGTCCCATGCAAATGAAGGCATGGATTAGTCTTATAGAGGCAGAGCTTAGCCTCATGCAAAGGAAGGAAGAGATTAGCCTTATGCAAGATGAAGGCCGAGATTAGCCTTATGTAAGGTGAAGGCAGAGATTAGCCTTATGCAAATGAAGGCAGATATTAGCCTTATGCAGATCGAAGGCAGAGATTTGCTTTATGCAAAGGGAAGTCAGCGTTTAGCCTTATGCAAGGTGAAGGGATAGATTAGCCTTATGCAGATGAAGGCAGAGATTAGCCTTATACAGATGAAGGCAGAGATTAGCCTTATGCAAGGTGAAGGAAGAGATTAGTCTTATGCAGATGAAGGCAGCGTTTAGCTTCATGGAAATGGAGGGAAACATTTAGCCTTATGCAGAAAATAGAATAAATAGCAGATAGTAGCAGAATTTCTTAGCTGGTAGCAGATTTCGATAGCGCGATTGTTGTAAGGATTATGACTTTTTGGAATGTTTATCCTTTGTCCATGCATCTAAAGAAAAAATTGTGAGTTCTGTAGAAGGGGAGGTTGGTTCGTAACCCCGCTAGCTTTGCTTGACTTACTTTTCTTGGCCTGAAGATCTGGTTTAAATCGTCGGGGTGGAGTTTGGCTAAACGTAATTATCTTACAAGCAAACATGCATAGTTTTGTAAAGACATAGTGAAAAATTATATTTTAAGAATTTTAGATGAACCGACTATCGTGACAAGATCCGAGACATTTCAACCTCTTTTTCTATGGAATTTTGAGGGTCCTCCTCAAACTTCTGCCCCAGTTAGATGGATTGACATCTCTGACTATTGTACATGCTGCGATCGGCTGAACTTGCTTCAGAATTTTGAGGGTCCTCCTTAAAATTCCGCCCCAGTTTCCAATTGTGGGGGAAATAAGATTTTTATTGGTTTGTGACCGAACCCACAGGGATGCCTACGTATCCCCTTAAATGGGAATCAGGTCGAGCGTAGTTCAATTTACAACATTTGATAGAAGCATAAAGAGTTACACATAGTATCGTTTAACTGCATTTGATTTGATTGGTTTTTGCCAAACTTCTCCATCCATTTCTGCAAGTATGAGAGCTCATCCTGTTAGTACTCTGTGGACAATGTAAGGACCCTGCCAGTTGGGAAAGAATTTCCCTTTGGCTTCATCTTGATGTGGAAAGATCTTCTTCAACACCAGCTGCCCTGGTGTGAACTGTCTAGGATTGACTCTTTTGTTGAAGGCTCTGGACATTCTGCTCTGGTAGAGTTGCCCATGACATATTCCGTTCATTCTTTTTCCATATATGAGGGCTATTTTCTCATAACGACTCCTTATTCATTCTGCGTTGCTGAGCTCAGCTTCTTCTATTATTCTCTATGAAGGAATCTCCACTTCGGCAGGAATAACAACTTTCGTACCATAAACCACCAAGTAGGGAGTTTCCCCAGTTGATGTGAGGACTTGGTGTGGTATCCCAATAAGGCAAATGACAGATTCTCGTGCCATTGTTTGTGATTTTATACCATCTTTCTCAGTATTTTCTTGATATTCTTGTTGGTCGCTTCTACAACTCCATTCATCTGAGGCCTGTAAGCTGTGGAATTATTGTGTCTCATTTTGAAAGTCTCACACATGGCTTTCATTAGATCACTGTTGAGATGGGAAGCATTGTCGGTGATGACTGATTCTGGAACTCCAAATCGACAAACAATCCGATCGTGAACAAAGTCTGCCACGACTTTCTTAGTCACTTCTTTGTAAGACGCTTCTTCGACCCATTTGGTGAAATAATCAATAGCTACTAGGATGAATCTGTGCCCATTTGAGGCAATAGGCTCGATCGGTCTAATAACATCCATTCCCCAGGCGACGAATGACCAAAGTGAGCTCGTTGCATTGAGCTCGTTTGGTGGCACTATTATCATGTCTGCATGTACCTGACATTGGTAGCACTTCCGAACATACTGGATGTAGTCAGTTTCCATGGTCATCTTGAAATAACCGTCCCCGAGTATCTTCTTGGCCAAAACAAAACCATTCATATGCGGGCCGCAAGTACCAACATGTATTTCTTCAAGTAGTTTAGAAGCTTCTTTTGCGTCGACACACCTTAGCAATCCCAGATCAGGAGTTCTCCTGTACAGGGATCCTCGGTTGTGAAAGAAACTATTGGATAACCTCTGAAGCGTACGTTTCTGGGTATGATTCTCCCTTTGCAAATATTCCTTGATGTCTCGGAACTATGGTCTTCCGTCTGCTTCTTCTTCAACATGGGCACATTATGCCGGTTGGCTATGGATCTTTACTGGAATAGGATCAATGAAGCTCTTATCTGGATGCTGTATCATGGATGATAGAGTGGCTAGCGCATCGGCAAACTCATTTGGAATTCTGGGGACGTGCCAAAATTCTATCTTGGTGAACCTCTTTCTCAATTCCTGCACATGATGCAGATACGACAGTATTTTGGAATTCTTGGTGGCCTATTCTCCTTGTACCTGGTGTATAAGCAAATCTGAGTCACCAATTACCACCAACTCTTAAATATTCATGTCAATGGACATGTTGAGCCCTAGGATGCAGGCTTCGTACTCTGCCATGTTGTTGGTGCAGGGAAATTTGAGTTTAGCAGATACCGGGTAATGTTGGCCGGTTTTCGATACTAAGACGGCTCCAATGCCAACCCCTTTAAGGTTTACCGCTCCGTCAAAGAAAATTCTCCAACCGTTATAGGATTCATCAATGTCTTCTCCTATGAACAATACTTCTTCATCAGGAAAATACGTTTTCAGGGATTCATATTCTCCTCCCACAGGATTCTCAGCAAGATGATCTTCCAATGCTTGTCCCTTGACCGCTTTTTGAGTCACATAGACGATGTCAAACTCACTTAGCAGGATTTGCAACTTGGCCTGTTTGCCGGTGAGCATGGGTTTCTCAAAGATATACTTCAAGGGATCCATCTTTGCTATGAGGTATGTTGTGTAGGCACAAAAGTAGTGCCTCAGCTTCTGAGCAACCCAGGTTATAACACAACAGGTACGTTCTAGTAGAGAATACTTTGCCTCGTATGGAGTGAACTTCTTACTCAGATAATAGATAGTTTTTTCCTTTCTCCTTGTCTCGTCATGCTGCCCCAAAATGCAGCCGAAAAATCCATCTAGTACTGCGAGGTAGAGTAATAAGGGTCTACCTGGCTCTGGCGGAACCAAAACTGGTGGCGTCGATAGGTACTCCTTGATTCTGTCAAAGGCCTTTTGACAATCCTCGGTCCATTCGGTTTCACTGTCTTTCTTTAACATCTTGAAGATTGGTTCACATATGACTGTGCACTAGGTTATGAAACGGCTGATGTAATTTAGTCGTCCCAGAAAACTCATTACATCCTTCGTGTTCTTTGGTGGTGGCAGCTCCTGGATGGATTTTACTTTTGATGGATCCAGTTCTATTCCTCGGTGGCTGACGATGAACGCAAGAAATTTTCCGGTAGGAACCCTGAATGCACACTTTACAGGGTTTAATTTCAAGTTGTATTTCCGCAATCCGTTGAAGAACTTCCTCAAATCTACTATATGATCTGTGGATTTTTGGACTTGATGATGACGTCATCCACATACACCTCGATCTCCTTATGTATCATGTCATGGAAGATAGTAGTCATAACCCTCATGTAAGTTGCCCCAGCATTCTTTAGGCCAAATGGAATCATCTTGTAACAGTATACTCCCCACGGTGTGATTAAAGTCGTCTCTTCGGCGTCCTCCTCGTCCATCCAGACCTGATGGTAACCGGCGAAGCAATCCACAAATGACTGGAGCTCATGTTTGACACAATTGTCGATTAGGAAGTTTATGTTTGGAAGAGGGAATCATCTTTTGGACTGGCTCGATTGAGATCTAGTAATCGACACAAACCCTGAATTTTCCATCCTTCTTTGGATCTGGCACTATGTTGGCTAACCATGTCGGGTATTCAACCACTCTGAGGACCTTGGCGTTGATTTTTCTTGGTGACTTCCTCCTTAATTTTCAAACTCATATCAGGCTTGAACTTCCGGAGCTTTTGCTTCAATGGTGGGAACATTGGATTGGTGAGCAACTTGTGAGCTACGATAGATGTACTTAGTCCGGTCATATCATCATACGACCATGCAAATACGTCTTCATAATCCTTCAAGAATTGTGTATACTCTTCTTTCTCTAGCGGTGATAGGTGGATGCTGATGCGGGTTTCTTTGACGGTATCTGAATCTCCCAAGTTGATTACCTCGGTCTCATCCAGATTGTACTTAGGCTTGTTTTCAAAGTCCTCTACTTCTCTGACGATTTCCTCGGGTATGATATCTTCTTCTTCTTAATCACTATCCTTTTGTTGCGTTGTCTCATTGCATGTCACAGTCATTGGTTCATCAAAGACAGGGAATAGTAATGTTGTTTAGATAAAAATATGAGAGAAAAATGATAACAATAAATATTGATTCATTGAAACATAAAAGCGATTTCAATAATTTAAACAAACGTTTCGGAACATTAGAAACATTATTTAAAACAGAATGCAAGAAAGAGAAATCATTTTCTTGGAAAGCAAAAGAAACAATGTTCTTCAGCCTTGCTACCCCAGAACTCGGCGGGCCCTGGACGGTCTAAAAGTCTAGTTTCTGAGGAACGATCCCTTACTTACAGCTTGGATGGTAGGGCCTTACTCCTCCTCCTCCTCAAAGATGACACAACAATCCATATCCTCGTCTTCCAAGAATAAGTTCCTTAAGGTTGCTAATGCTTCGTCCTCCTCTGGTCCCCCTATGATGTTGGCTTGCTGGAAAGTTTGTTCCAGATGCGGTATGGGCTGCTCCAATGGATAGTAGGGACCACGCCATGGTGGCGTCCAATCATCATACTCTTGCCAAGTGTACTGGTATCCCAGGCCAAAGGTAGTGCCATGGCGCTTTAGCCGTATTGGCTTGGAAATGCCTTGAATATTCTTACTGAGACCCTTTTCGGGTTCGTATCGGCTCCAATTCATTATGCTTTCAATCTTACTACTCCACCACTTATCCTTGTCTATTGTGTTGGCCCGTTTGATTGTGTTGGCCCATTTGATGTGGTGGTAAGTTTCTCCACCAAGCCTTCTTCTACCTTTAATTACCGGGATAGTCTGGCGACTGTAGATGGGGTTGCTCCCATCCCCATGAATAATGACTTCCTGATGATTCCACTCGAATTTTACAGCCTGATGCAAAGTTGAGGCCACAGTCCCAGCGACATGTATCCACGGTCGTCCTAGTAATAGGTTATAGGACGCGGATATATCTAACACCTGAAATTCAACCTCAAACCATGTTGGCCCCATCTGTAAACAGAGACTGATTTCTCCAATGGTGGACCTTTGAGACCCATCGAAAGCTTTTACATTCATGGATCCTTCTCGTATTTCGTATAGTCCCTTGCCTTACCTCTTCAGTGTTGTCAATGGGAAAATGTCAAATTTGGACCCTCCATCAATCAGAACCCTGGTAATGAAGTAATCTTCACATTACACGGTAATGTGCAGTGCCCTGTTGTGACTCAAGCCTTCAGGTAGTAGTTCATACTCGTGGAAAGTAATCTTGTGACTTTCTAATACCTGCCCCACCATTTTAGCCATCTCTCCGCTATTTCAACCTCGAATGTTGCGGGCGTATTGGTAGGCGGTGATATCTCAAACTCGAACGGGACTGATGTAGTCACCTCAACCTCTCATGACGGCTGTGTCTGCACTATGATGGGATTGAGTGTAACTGTTGGCTTCTTGGGATCATCACCTTCTTTGATTAACCCGATTGAACCTTGTAGGTCCCATCCTTCATCTATTTCTATCACATTGACACCTCCACCCCTGTGATCTAAGAGGGGGTTATTGCGGATATTAGGGGCAGCATCATTTTCCTGGATGATTTTATTGTCGATCAAATCCTGGACCTTATCCTTCAACGAGTGCCATTCATCGATGGTATGTCCTTTCATGCCGGAAAGGTATGCACAAGTTTTGTCTGGATTGGCCCATTGGGATGGATTGTCTATGGCTACAGTAGGGATAGGGGTAATGTAACCAGCAGCTTTCAACCTTTCATACAGTTGCTCAATGGGCTCGGCAATGGCGGTATATTGTTTGGGTGGCCTGCGGTCAAAGTTGGGTCGAGGTCTTGTGAAATTTTGGCGAGCTGGAGGTGACTGAAAGTGAGACGGTGGGAGTTGTATGTGTGATATGCAGTGGTTGGTTAGGAATATATTGGAGATTTGGGTTGATATGGAGGTGGAGGTGACAATCGATATCTAGGTAGATGTGCCTGGTATGCAAGTGGAGAGGTTCGAAATGTCAGTGGGGATTTGGGTCCCTGTGGAACCATTACTGCTCATACGTCTTTCTTATTGGATATACCACTGGACTGCAGTGCTTTGTTGGTAGCTTGTAGTGCTTCAAAATTTGTGACCATCCCACTCTTGATGCCCTCTTCAATCCTTTCACCCAGCTTGATGATGTCAAAAAACTTGTGATTTTCAATTACCATCAGTCTTTCATAATATTGCGGGTCCTGTGCCCTGACGAAGAATTTGTTCATTTGTTCTTCATCTAATGTCGGCCTAACCTTGGCCGCTTCTGACCTCCAACGAGTGACATACTCGCGAAAGGTTTCAGTGGGTTTCTTCTTGAGATTATGGATTGTAAATATATCCGGCGCAATTTATGTGTTAAACCTGAATTGGTCCATGAAATCCGAGGCCATACTCACGCAACTAGGATACTTCTTGGGGTCCTGGATTATGTACCAAGACAAGGCATCCCCTGTGAGGCCCCTCATGAAAAATTTCATCCGAATCTTTTCGTCTCTTCCAACTCCGACCAGTTTGTCACAATAGGTCCTCAAATGGACCCTGGCATCACCAGTACCGTCGAACATTTCAAACTTGGGAGGTTTGTAACCCTCCGGTAGTTCTACATCAGGCTATATACAGAGATCTTCATAATTCAATCCATCGATCCCCTTACCTCTTTCCATGCCTTGAACTCGGCTAGTCAATTTCTTGAGTTCTTCGGCCAAGTTCATGATAAGCAGGTCTTTTTCACTGGATTCTGGTGTGTAAGAAATGGGTTGGGTGGAGTGAGGTAGAGTCTCAACGTATATGGGGTTGTTCTAGTGGCCTGGTGCTTGACCATAGAGGTGATCGTTGGTGGAATTTTCTTGTTCAGGACTGATAGGTGGGGTGTTCGGGGGGGGGGGGGGGGTGGGTATGACAGGTGTTTGGTTGGTATTGTGGTGGGAGGGTTTTGTTTTGTGGTGGAGTTGTATAGTGGTGAGTTGCAGGATGGTTCTGTCTGTTGGGGGTATTCTGAGGTGGTGCGGGGTTTTAAGTGTTCGGATGGCTGACATCCGGAACATTAAGTGAGAAGGACAAGTTCGCTAGGTTCCAAACATTTTCAAGTTCCCCTTGAAGTTTCCCCTACTGTCAGAAGCTTCCTCAATGAGTTGTGACACAACATCATTCTGAACATGAGTACCCCTACTGTCAGAAGCTTCGGTATGTTCAACTGATGTTGAGTTTTCCTTTCTGATATTAGTCAAATCTTCCATCTTGCCTTTGCCTTAGCCTTTAGGTGGACTAGGAAAAGGAGAAGGTGGAGGGACCCTGGATCTTGTATGATATGTTGATGATGCCAGAATGCACGAACCAAACTTTGGGGAAGGGGAATAATCAATGAAATAAAATAAAAACCAAAGGTAACAAGTCAGTGAGGATCATGAGAAAAGTATTCGTAGTATTTAAACACATATTGCAGTATTGTAAACGCGCGTCTTAATTTGGGAGCCTCGGTGTGCCCTAGGTAGGCCTAGCGACAAGTTGATTTGGATAACTTAGATGCCAAAATGCCTCATTTCATTAATGTAGAAGTATATGAATCTAAAACGACTCTAAATAAGATAAGTCACTAATGGCACTTGGCCTTATTACATTTGAAAAGGCAGGTAAATCTAATCTACTTGGTCCCAGAAAGACCTTCCCCACGCTTGATCTTCTTGGCTCTGTCGATCAGGTTCCTCGTGTCGTTCATGCCCAATAGTAGGTATACTCTCGCTAGATGACCTCCTTCGCTTCCCTCGGCATTCTGGAAGTCGACGACTCTTTTCCTCGTCTTCCCCTCTAGCTCCATCAGACCCTGCTCCAAATATTCCAACCTTTCATTAGATTTGATAGCCCTTTACCTCCATTCATTGATCAGTTCCATATCAGTATTGTGTTGTTCCTGATGCTCGGCCTCTGACTCACGAACCCTTTTGCGTATTTTATTGTATTTCACTTAGGCTTTAGCAACTTTGTCTATGACCTTGTTTCCCCCACCGATTCCCGGCTCAACTATCCCTAATATTTTGCCTTCCAACCATGATAGGTAAAAGCGTACATGCCCTGCGTGGTACTCATCTGGCTCGATGGTGTCCCTTTCTACAATAACCTTTAGATGCCACATATGCTGAGCTTCACATTTGTACAGGATGTCGTCATCCTGAAAATCTGCCCTGTAATGACTCATTTTAGAAACTCGTGATATGACTTGCTTCCTGCCTTCCTGTCTCATAACCCTGATGGGAACATAAGGGTATATGCCCCTTAACCCGATCAACACTAGGTGCGGAGCGTCCCTCGATCTAATGATGAACTCACTGGTTGGGAACCATTCAAAGATCCATTGAACCTGGTCCTCGATCAAATTGTCAACAAATTGCGCCCATTCTGTAGCATTTTCCGGTTGAGCAAACCTGTCTGGGATGTAAATCATTCTTTTAGGGTGGTGGAAGGCTATATGATCATTCCACGCCTTCGTGGAAACTCTTGATGATATTGACCCCTTTGGAGATGCTCCAGTAACCAAACTTGTAATAGCAGATTAAAACCCTCAAAGTGTTTGAACCTCTTCTGGCAGCAGTCCAAGGCTCGGTATATGTCTGATATGATCATAGGGATAATGGTATATGTTTTCCCCTCGATCCCCTCCATTAAGGTTTTGGCTACCATAGCCAGTCTTGTGTTAATCCTGTCTCCTTTTCTTAGAAATACTATCATACCCAGGAAGCAAATAACGAACACAAAAAACCCTGCAGTGAATATGACCCAAGGAAGCGATAGGGAATTCATCATGGAAGATACGATAGGATTTGTTATGGCTGTATCATTCATAGAGGTAGTCAAAGGTTATGTAGAACTCCCTCAAGCACTCTAAATCATCGTTCTTTTTCAAACCCATCATTTTCAAGAACCCTCTAGCGGCACGGTTTTCTGGCACCAATAAACCTGGACTGTCCCAAGGTAATCCAGTGAAGCCCCCTATCTCCTCCAAGAGAGGGGTCATTTCTATGTTGGCAAAACGAAACACAGACCTTTCTCCGTCCCAGAACATAGTGGCCGCTTCGATCAACATATTGTGGCCGCTTCGATCAACATATTGTTTGGTTGAATATCCAGTAAAGAGGGTAAGTTTTCAAGGATCCTTTTCACATGGTCTTGGTCACTTGGCGAAAGATCCTCCCACCAATCCAGCAACAATGGTGGTATTATTTGGACCATGCCGAACCTGGGGACTTCGTGCCTCATCTTATGCAAAACACATAAGGTTATACCCTTTCCCCCTCCAGATTCAACTACTTATACATCAGTGATTAGCATATTCGCACTTATTTCTCCAAATAAATGCACAGATCGTGGTTGCGTCCGTTGGGACTATGGAAATCCCAGTGGACTTTTGGACAAGGCTTTTCCTAAAGGTTATTATGTGGACAACATATTAACTCATCTAGGTTTGAGCATGATGCATGTATAGTTATAATCAGAGTAATTTTATTATGGGGGTCTATACTGGTACCCTCAAGCGGACAACTTGAGGAGGAAAGGCACGGAACCATCGACTGCACCGTTGATCGACTAGTTTTACCGCAAATAATCCTTTCCGAATTTAAAGGGTGATATATAGGAAGAGTGTAACCACTCATCAAGCGTTGCTAAAGGATTTCTTACACACGAGTGGAATATGATGTTGAGCATGATTTATCCAGCAGTAAATAACATGTTGTCACGTATTTGCACGTTAGGAAAAATAATAAAGGCGGTATTTAATAATTGAAAAACGTTTAAGAAAGGGAAACAAAGAAATAAGTCAGTTTCTGCAGTAAAGGAAATCATAAATGCTCAAAACGGGCAATTAAATTCACATAGGGGGAAAGGGAAAGGGCGCGCACATACTAGCAAAAAGGAGCATGCTTCAGACTCATTCAAAAAGCAAGTTTGTTATGCTAAAAGCCTAAAATCCCCAGCAGAGTCGCCATGTTGTCGCGCCCCTTGCCCCCTTTTTACAATCCTTTCAGATTGGTCAGGGTTTTCGGCATTATTAGGACAACCCATTTCCTTTTGAGATAAAGGGATGTAAGAAATTCGAAGAGTCGCTACCTAACGAATTAAGGTGCGTTAGGGCACCTATTAAGGGTCATTCATAACACTAATTGCATAACCAGAGATTGGGTAAGGGCTTGAAGTTACTTCATGAAGAAGGTGTTAGGCACCCCTCAAAGTCCACAACTGTGGGTCCCGACATAACATACTTTGCGAATTATTCAACTAGCAAGTAGATAGTCTAAGCACACATATGTAAACAAATAAAGGTATTACCAGATTAGCAATCCAAGAACACATATATAAAGGATAAGGGAGGTCCTAAGTTGTTTATCCTATAGGATCATATCTGTGCAATTCCTGGTAATCACTCCTCAATGAGGGGCTACACGTTGCATTAGCGCACATGTCATCATATCCTTTTCTACCCATTATCCCCCCTTAGTGGTTTATTAAGTGAGTTTTGTTTAACGATATCTAAGCGTGTTGTTACCCGTCCCTTCCTTGTAGTCATGGAAGAGTTTAGGACCTCTAAGTCTGGCACTTCTAGACAACCCCCTAAGGTGTTAAAAGGGAAAATTCTAGGCGACAGGCAAGAACAAGTAGGACTAGCAGATAAGCGGCAGGAGCAGTTAAAAAGCTCAGATTCACCTCCACACATAATGCAAATAAACAACACGTCTCAAACACAGAGAAAGGCAGTTTTATTAGAAAAAGGATCCTAAGACAGGATATCTAAGTGACATCAATGCACATGAATATGCAACACTGTTTCATACAAATTTTAACGACAAGGCCCTAATCAGTTTACCCACTGATTTTAAATCTGTTAGCCTTTAAGCAGTAAACATGATCAAAACAGTTTCCAATTTTATAGAAATTAATTACCTAAGGCTTGCCAAGGCATGGGACTGTATGCGATCACAATTACAAGAGATGTTTAATAGCTTAGAAGTTGTTTAACCTACAACATGTTGCTCTAAGTGATGGAGACTAAAAAACAGGGAATTTGTACCAGTTTTTATTTAGAAGTAACATCTATATGAGAGACAAGTTTTTATACCTTTTCATGGTCAGTTGCTTATACTACGCGTATTCAAACAAATGCGAACAGAATCCTAGAGCGTGGTATCTAATATGCACATAAGAATGGAAGAATTATTAAGACATAATTTCTAAATGCACACAAGAGTAACAAAATTCTTAAAACATAATTTCTAAATGCACAGAATTCTTAAGGCATGATTTCTAACTGTACACAAAAGCGACAATTTTATGTCAATGTCATTTATTGTCCTAGGAGCAGGATCTCTAAGTGATAGGCTGATATAACGCAAAACATAGATCAGTGACATGTGATATGCTGAAGCAGTAAATATGAAGTCCTAAGAACATGATATTTAATGCATGTTTTTTATGATTTGGATGAACATATTAGTCCTAAAACATGGATTCTAATGAAGATATAAAGAATGTAAAGCCTAAGGCATGTTCTCTACCCAATAGTGTCAACAGTATCATCAGCTACCCAACCCATTTCACTAGCCATCTCCAATATCTGTTTACAAATTAATTATTACAAACCAATAGGTGAATTAATTACAAATAAATAAAAACAACAAGAAGTTAAACTATAGGGAGCCTGAAGCAGGCCCAGAGGTATCCTGAGGATACCAAGCCTCTATAGCATCAAATGCCAAGAGTTTCATAGACAATCTCATGTCCGGGTGTGTCAGAGTTCCCTAAGGATCTCAAGGATCCCGGGCAGTGATCACACCCAAACTTTCATAACAAGAGCTGAGTAAGTGCAGTGTGGAAGGGCCAGCCCCAGTGTTCCAGAGTTCAGAGAGATCTCAAAAGGATCTCAAGGCAGTACACACGCTAGAGGGACAAAACCTAGGGACTTAGGAGTAAAGTGAGAGTGCTTGACATAGTTTTGAAAAGGTTTTGATATGAAAATAGTATTGAAAAAGACTCAATTAAGTAAAGAGGTTTTATGAAAAATAGGAGTTGATTAGTAGTAAAATTGTTTGAACAAGAACAGTGTAAACAATTGAAGAATCAAACAAAACAACAAATTAACTTAGAGCAAACAGATTCCACATCACTTAAGAGCATGATTCACACAGGGATATTGGGGGTTGGGGACATATACAACACACATAGTGGAACAAATAACAAACATAAGCACAGAAGCTTTCTTAGGAGTTTATTGGATAGGGAATAGCTAATAATACAAACATAAGGCATGGATTTCAGAATAGACAGTTGAGAACCTAGTTGTACTAGACAGAGTTAAACATAGAATCAACATTACTTAGGGTAATCAATTACTTAGCAAAGTAGGGTAATACTGGAATACAGATAAGCAGATAGGCAAGCAATCCCAACGTACATACATGGAGTAGAGTCAGTTTGAAACGTGCTAGAGAAAGCAATAAGCAAATACTAGACATGTTAATCATAAGTTGAACTGGGCAAAACTCATATACGCTAAGTGAAATAAGGATTTAAGCAGGCTAGTTACATATTGAAAAGCCCCAAGTAATAGACAGAAATAAACTGGTAATTAGTAAACTGAAGCAGTAAGAGAACACATAGGGTCTAGAACTTGGATTTAAATCATAAACATACCATTTAAGCAGAGTAGACACAAAATATTGAGCAATGTAGTGCAATAACTAGCCTTGGCTTACAACCGGCTAGTTCAATTGAAGTAGAAAGTAACAAGAAAGAGAAGGAAGTATTAAGTTTAAGAGAGAGTTTTTGAACCAGTGTGTTCGTCTGTGTAATGAAAAGAGAAGGGAGTATATATTATAGTTGAGAGATAGGTAAAATAAGGCAGACCATCAATTGTTCGGTAATTGGAGAGCCACAGAAACAATTAAGAGTAAAATCATCCAAGTCTTCCCTTAAGTAAGGGAGTAATTTACAAACGGTAGAGAACACGTAACAATTAACGAAAGAAATCAAATAATCTAGGTACAAAGTAGGTAATTAGGGGTAGATACACAAATATTCAATTAAGGAAATAAGTTGTACGAATCAGTAAATAACACAGTTGATCATAAATAAGGCAAGCAGTAATTTAAAGGTGGTGAAAAATAGGAAAATAACCAGAAATTAGCATATGAGTATCAACACAGGGAATCAAGGATTCAAAGAATCGAAGTAATACTAATTTTAAGGGAAATAATATAAACTTCCATAAATAAACAAATAAACCAAGTATAAACAGAAGGAATCATATCTGAAACCCTAATAGGGCACGCTAGGATAAAAATCACAAAAATACTCTAACTAAACAAAGTAGTATTCATGAGAATCAAACACATCGCAGGATCGAATGAACAAACAAGTAATGACGAACTCAGAATCCAAACATAGCACTAAAGTTAGGGGTTTCAGCATAACTAGTTAGGGTTAAAGGTAAAACTTAACAAAATCGATAAAACACATAAGACTAAGAGAATAACACTTAAAATATCAAAAATTATTTTGAAGAAAAAGTTTCAGAACCCTAGTTAGGAAAAAATTAAGCGACACTTTGAAAATTGGAAGATTTCTCATGAAAACAAGAAAAAATAGTTCGAACCTCCTCAAATATGTTACAGATCTAAAATATTTAGGAGATCAGAATAGGGTTTTGAGAAAAATAACACAGAGGTGAAATACCGGCTTAGAAACCATAGGTCTAACAAGAAAATTGGACAATCTTACTCAAATCGAGCCATGGTGACCTGAGGATGGTGAGGACAGGACAAGGTGTGAACGGACCGGCCACTGGTCCTTTGAGGACCTCAAAGACAGCAGAAATCCCCGCATAGGAGAGCCGTTAAGGCTGGAGAATAGTGGTGAGCCACCATATTCGACGGCAAGCAAGCAACGACGAGGGAAATTAGGGTTAGGGCAGAGAGAACTTGGGAGAGAAGGGGATGGGTGACGGCGGGTGTATGAGGAGAAAATAAGGGGTTTGGGGGGGGGGGGGAGTATTACGTTAAATTAGGAAAGAAATAACCTGGACCGTTGATCAAAATGATCAACGGCCAGAATTTGAGCGGTATTGGGTCGGGTAGTATTAGGATTTTGAGCATGGGGTCTTTAGGCTGGTTTAGGACTAATTAGGCCAACTTAATTTAGGTTGTAATTGAAATGGAATGGGGACATTTGTTAAATAGCCAAACTAAATTAGTTAAAAATAATTTATAAAATAGTTACTAATTATAAAAAAAATGAATTTCATGCATAGAAATATTTCAAAAATGATTATTTAGTATTTAAAAATATAAAGGACTAATTTCTGGTAAAAATAACTCAAAAATTATATGCATGGACTATAATTGCAAAGTTATTGCAATTATATCCAAAAGGTACCAAATTGGCTATTTATGGAATAATTTTGTCTTAATAAGACCATAAAAAATGAATTAAATCAAGAAATATCTTTGAAATCATTTGTGATGTAATTTTGTAATTAATTATTGGAGATAAAATACTGAAAAATTTATAAAAAAATGTAGAAATATTATGGGAAAAATACCAATTGATACTAATGCATGATTTTGAAAGTATATATGCAATTTAAAATATTTTTTTAGGAAAAATTGGGTATCAACAAGTATCCTGTCTAACCTCGAAGAAGTAGTGACGAGGGGTCGACATCGACACTTACTAGTGGTCCAATAATATCATGTACAGTAAAGAAGTGAATAAATATGAGACAGAGTAAAAATGTGAAGAAAACAAGTATAAAATACATGGTACAATTCTCCTTTTTACAATTTACTCAGCTCTCAACTAGCAAGTTCCTTCCGTAACCGGAGCGTATACATTGATATAGGGTATTTCATCAAAGGGGTTGTCATAATTCAAATCAGGGGAAAACCCCTCAAATACACTAGCTTTTTGCCAAATAATATGCACGATTCCGTGAGGATAATATATATATATATATATATATATATAGGAAATGCCGAGGCGTACGACCCGATCCAACATAAAAGTAAACGGTGCACTGCTGAGGGTCGAACAATGCGAACCATAGATGCATCTATTAACTTGCCGAGGTAAACATCCCATGAGAGTGTGGTATTTAAATCTTGCCGAGGCGAACAGCCCGATCCCATAAGAGTGGTAGAAGGAAATACCCCGCTCGTGAATCATACATGCGACACAGTCAAATATAAATTAACATTAAAATCATATCTCTTTCTTAATTCTTTTCAAAATAAGGGAAATTCAGCTTGTAGCTTCTTAAGGAAATTACCCCGCTCGCAAAACATACATGTGACGCGTTTACACATAGATTTCTTAAGCTATTATATTATTTCTCAATCCCATTTCGAAATCACGAAGTTCAAACGAAGCCTTTTAAATCTTAGATTCTTCAATTTCAACTCCTCTCAAAACATTTAATAAGCAAACTCAATCTTGCTCCCTCTCAAGGTAAAGAATAAACATAAGTCAATAACAATATCAACAAGGCATGATGTAAGCCTTAAACTACCCGGACATAGGCATAATTAGTAGCTACGTATGGAATCTGGTCACCTCGTGCATACGTAGCCCCCACAAATACAAGCATGTATTAATATTGTTCACCTATGGGGTAAATTCCCTCTTACAAGGTTAGAAAGGAGACATACCTCGCTCTGAAGTTCCATAACCGCCTCCCAAGCCCTTCCAACCACTTAAATCGATGCCCAATGCTCCAAAAATAGTGAATAAATGTGCAAACCCATAAAAATATACTCTAATACTCACAATAATTCAATTTAAAAATTTTCCCAACTCCGCTCGAAAAGTTGATAAAATCGCCCTCGGGCCCACGTGCCCGGATTCCAAAATTTTTTGAGGATAAACTTTACCCATAATTCACGAACTATAATATATAATTTATTCTAAGTTCCATGTCCAATTTCGTGGACCAAATCTAAAAAATTAAATTCTAGGCCTTCTACCAAAAACCCTACAATTTATAATAATTTCCATGATTAAATCCTTATACAAAGCATGTATTTAACTTATAATGAGTGGGAATCACTTACCTTGACATTGATGACGAAGAATAAGCTCCAAAATCGCTCCAAGACCAGCTCTCATGGAGGAAATGAAGTGAAAATGAGCCAAGCCCTCATCTTTAAGGAACACACTGCCCAACCCCGACCTTCGCACATGCGGTCCAGTAGCCGCACCTGCAGCTTCACAGGTGAGAAACACCTTCCGCTTCTGTGATAGGCTTTTCGCTTCTGCGTTTGTGCAGATGCAGCCAAAAGCTGCGCACCTATGGTCCCTCACCTGGTCGGCCTGCTCCACTCCTCCGACTCCAATATCCCTCTTGCACCCTCCGCACCTACAGCTAACACCTCGCATGTGCTTGTACACCAGATATCAGCTGCCTCATCTCTTCTACAAATTCCAAATTTGACCGTTAACCACCTGGAATCCACCCGGGGCCCCCTGGACCCCGTCCAATTACACCAACCAGTTCCAAAACACATTATGAACTTAGTCGAGCCGTAAAATCACATCAAACAACATCGAAATCACGAATCGCAAACTGATTCAAGATTAATGAACTTTAGAACTTCAAACTTCAATATTCGATGCCGAAACCTATCAAATCACATCCGATTGACCTCAAATTGTGCACATAAGTCATATTCGACCTTACGGACCTACTCCAACTTCCGAAATCCGAATCCGAACATGATATCAAAAAGTCTACTTCCGGTCAAACTTCTCAAAACCGTCAAATTTATAACTTTCGCCAAATGGCCGCCAAAATAATCTACGGACCTCCAAATTAACATCTGTATGCGCTACTAAGACCAAAATCACCATACGGAGCTATTCCCAGGCTCGGAATCCCGAACGTACACCGATAACATTGAAATGCACTTCAACCTAAATTTATGAAATCCTCCCAAAATGCCAACTTTCCACAATAGGCACTGAAATGCTCTTAGGTCATCCAAAACCCGATCCAGACATACGCCTAAGTCCAAAATTATCAAACGAACCTGTTGGAACCTTCAAATCCCAATTCCAAGGTCGTTTCATCAAAAAACAAACCTTAGTCAATTTTTCCAACTTAAAGCTCCCGAAATGAGAATTTTCCTTCCAAATCAACTCTGAACTTCCCGAATTTCAATTCCGACCACGCGTACAAGTCATAATACCTGAAGTGAAGCTTCTCATTGCCTCGAACCGCTGAACCACGTGGTAGAGCTCAAAAATGACCAGTCGGGTCGTTACATTCTCTCCCACTTAAACATACGTTCGTCCTCGAACGTGCTAAGAGATTCTCCCTTTTGTTTAGTCAAATAAGCCTTAGAGCTCAATTCCAACATCTGAAATTCTCTGCCAAGCATGTTTCCATCATACGAACACCGTATCAACCACTACATGATACACCAATACATGATTTCCTACCTTCGTTGAACACACACCATGCACCGCATAATTCACATGACCATAATAATATCCTCTGATAACAATAGCCGAAATCCCACGAATCTTAAGCTCAAAATACACCTCATGACACATATAAGTCATGTTCCAACCCCTTGCAATATTGACACAACGGAAGATACGTGTAAAAATTCTTGACCAATTGCCGAATCAACAAATCATTGAGTTCCTCCCCTCGACAAGAACCATCACCTCATTATGAACCAAATAACGGTATTTGTTATTTAATATGCTTTATATAAATCCAATCGCACTAATCGTAGATCCAATAATCTCGTCTCACCCAGTATAAGTTGCTCAAGCAATAAGCCACCTCAGACATGCAAAAAGTCTCATATGATGCCAAAATGTTCCAACAAGCTACCCACTCGAATGTGATACATAAAGAAAACGAACTCTGGAAAGAAATACTCAACTCTAGTAACTAATTAAACAACCGAAAAGATGTTATGAACCTTCCTCAGAAAATGGGTAGCAAAACACACAAGAATAAATATGGGGAACTGTACTCAATATCACACTGTTGTGGCGTGAAACAAGATCCACACATGACACCGTTACAGCGTGCAACCCGATCCAACCATGATACCCGTGGCGGCGTACCACCCGATCAAAACAATGTACTCGTAGCGGCATGCCACCCGATCCACGCATAATAATCTATAAAGGAATTACTTATCGAACTAAAAGCCCATACCTGCGAAATACCCGAGTATCGGCCACAACACGCGAAGTGCATAATACCAACCCCAGGGAGAAAAATAGTGTTATATTCTACAAAAGTAAAGCACAACTATGTTGCAATATATGATCCAAATTTCGAGAGCCATCCTGTTCAAATAACATCATCGCTACACGGAACCTCGGCACATGTGAAATTTATCAAGTCGCTTCACAACTCATACGACACAACATAGTATTACATGAAATATCCGACGACGAAACGACATCCAACATTCAGATACTCCTCCCTAAGGAGCACTATGCTAAATGAACACACATGGACTGATATAGAGCCCATATTCATATTTAAATCAACCCATGAACCTTAAGCTGATTCTGATCGCACCATACTAGGATAATAACCTTTCAAGGGTCCATAATAACCCCTTTTTTCATAACACACAAGAACCGCCACCATGACCGGGACAAACTTCCACAGTCCACAACCAAATGAACTGAGCGTCTTCCAGGCACAAATTCCCAAATTAGCGATATTACCACAAACTTCATACTTAATTTCAATTCTTCAATCAATCGAGTGACTACACGTCACACCTATACAATCTTCCCGTGGGATACGCTCCCACGACCTTCCGCACCAGGTAACAAGTTTGTACATTCATACCATCAGCCATACTAATGTTGTAAAGCGAATCAACGATCCGCAAATTAATACATAAACCCTCTTACACAAGACACGGAGCTTAGGTGACGCTAAAGACAATACCAACTTATTCTAAGTATCTAAATTCTTTTCCTGCTCATCCGAGCTCGTGACATCCTTGCCAACACCGAACCACAACCTTGATCCTCAACTTCCAATCCCCATGCCACTTACTGCACCTAATCATGCCAATACGCAAGAGTACAAAATTTCATCATAACTCCTGAACCACTAATATATTTAAAGTTCATCATATAGGAACCTCTCACTTAACTCATTTCAAGAGAACCATAGCAGCACACGACTGAATTCTCGTAACCGCAGAAAATATAATCCTCAGGCAATGGTCTAAACCACAATGATCTTTTCGTGATCCATCCACCCATAACATGCCATAACACTTGAATACCTCCAAATAAAGTCAATTATGGTAGTTGTTAAGCCTCGCACATACCGCCACAAATCACATCCATAACTCAACGTGCTGAAGGAACTAATCATTGCCACCATCACGCCAATCCAACCATTCCTAACCAATCCAGATTCTTCTAATTTACTTTACACTTGCCTTAGGAATAATAATATCTTCATTCAAAAAATCATGAACCCAATTCCGCACTCATTATGACTGACCTTATATCATGAGACCAGGTTGTCTAAAATCCCACGAACTATCTCATACCATCCTTACGTGTACATTCACATCCTCAACTTGTACAGCCATTCTGATAATTCCTTGAAGAACCGGAATCATTTTCTCTCATTCCTCTAAATTCTACAGTGCAAGCCGAAGATATCATAGAACATTCCATGCCCCTTTTAAAATCCGCTGCAAAAGCTCGACTCTTAACCATAATGCGGGCTTAAACTCCCTAGGTACCACATTTTAACTTTTGAATTCACCGGGACTGTTGTTGAGAGTCACCCACTCTGACTTGGCCCCAAATATAATGAAACGCCAAGGCTCTCCTAGCACATGAACACCCTCTCAAAGAAGCACTCGACTGAATCACTTTCCTTGTAAATCACCTCTACACGAAGCATAAATCCTGAACCTTCCCAAAGCCTGAACATGAATTAATAAGGCCAATTATAGCACACATTCCTCAAATCCTTTGCTCGAATCGCCACTGATGTTCTCTTTCCTTAATCGTAATAACCCATCAATACGCCAATCACCAGAAACCTCATAATTAGATAACCATATAATCCAATCGTAGGTGGTGGGACTCTCCCACTTTGGTCAAAACCTCCCCCTTAAGCAACAACTCGACTTCTGCTTCTTACACCTGGCCTCCTAGGAATTTAACCACCGCATGACACTTACCACATGTCCTTCATCATCCTTCGCTGCCCAGTTGTTGCCTTAAATCAAAATCTATCTCTGTAGCACTTGGACCAATAAATCGCTACCGACTTTAACCTTTACAAAGACCATATTTCTCGAGACATCAACACTAGGAACACCGATTCATTCCTGAACCACCGTACACCGCGATCTCTGATAGCCGCTTTCCCGGTACTACTTCACAATACTATGCCCTAAAAGCTAATTGAAGAAAAAAATAACACCAGCGAACCTAATGTATTCAACAAGGACAATGACACCGCATCACAGATGAAGATTCTACCACGCTCGAAAATACCAAGTCTCGTTCTTCATTAACCCAAACCTTAACATTTGTAGTCCGATTGCCTTTTCCTCCGCCGAAAATAAAATACCGAGTCTCTAAATCATGCACTAAGAAAATCTCTCTCAAGTCATTCACTTTCCCGACACATAGACAAGCATCTCACCATCACATCAATATTGTGGGATAACAACTCATGAGCATCATAGCAACCTGTGCATAGACTCAAAGCTCTCAGAAGTACAACTCCTGAGTTGAAATGAAAGAATATCCATCTGCAAGGCAACGACAATAGCCCAATCAACTACGCGGGGAGAAACACCCTGCACCACATCTGTAATACCATTACGATCCCTTGTTTCCCGATTTATTACCAGCACTTCACGTCGCATAAGACTGAACGGGAAGGAATGAAGGCATAAGCCTCAAAGGAATCAAATTGCACGATGAGAATCAAGAAGGGAAGTGCTCCTAATAGCCTTGTAGCCTCTCGAAGATAAGGACAGACGTCTGCATACCGATCTGAGAGACTCTACTAGACTCGCTCATGACTCGTGAGACTTAAGTGAACCTAGTGCTCTGATACCACGTTGTCGAGACCCGAAATCCATTATAGTTCATGATGGCGCCAAACACCATTGTCAGGCTAGCCAACACTAAATAGTTACTTAAATTCTCATTTTTAATATTTTTGAAATCGCAAATTTTCTTCAATGTAACTAGTAAAATATAATCTTTACAAAATAAATAAAAATGGTTACAATTTCAATACTGAATATCCCATAATCATTCCCGGAACCCGGTGTCACAAGTGCATGAGAAATTACTAGGAAATAAAATGAAATACAATAACCTTCCGGAATACAAATTGGACAGAAAAGAAAATACAAATACTCTGAAGGAGACTCTGCTGGCTACAGATCGGCTCATAAGATGCAGCTCACCGAAATCTCTGTATCAACCATGCCGCTGCGCCCACTAGGCCACAATAAAATATACAGCAAGTGTAATATGAGTATGAAAATAATGTGTACCCAGTAAGTATCCAGTCTAACCTCGAAGAAGTAGTGACGAGGGGTCGACTTCAACACTTACTAGTGGTCCAATAATATCAGTTACAGTAAAGAAGTGAATAAATATGAGACAGAGTAAAAATGTGAAACAAACAAGTATAAAATACATGGTACAATTCCCCTCTTTACAATTTACTCAACTCTCAACTAGCAAGTTCTTTCCTTAACCGGAGTGTATACATAGATATAGTGGATTTCATCAAAGGGGTTGTCATAATTCAAATCAGAGGAAAACCCCTCAGAAACACTGGTTTCTTTCTCCATGAGGATAATTATATATATATATATAGGAAATGCCGAGGCGTACGGACCGATCCAACATAAAAGTAAATTGTGCACTGCCGAGGTTCAAACGGTGCGAACCATAGATACATCTATTAACCTGCCGAGGCGAACGACCCGCTCCCATGAGAGTGTGGTACATAAATCTTGTCGAGGCGAACGAAACGATATCATAAAAGTGGTAGAAGGAAGTACCTCACTCACTAATCATACATGCGACGTGGTGAAATATAAATTTAACATTAAAATCGTATCCCTTTCTTGATTCTTTTCAAAATAAGGGAAATTCATCTTGTAGTGTTTTAAGGAAATTACCCCGCTCGCGAAACATACATGCGACGCGGTTACACATAGATTTCTTAAGCTATTATAATATTCCTCAATTCCTTTCGAAATCACGAAGTTCAAACGAATCCTTTTAAATCTTAAATTCTTCAATTTCAACTCCTCTTAAAAAATTTAATAAGCAAACTCAATCTTTCTCCCTCTCAAGGCAAAGAATAAACATAAATCAATAACAATATCAACAAGGCATGATGTAAGCCTAAAACTACCCGGACATAAGCATAATTAGTATCTGTGTACGGACTCTCATCACCTCATGCGTACGTAGCCCCACAAATAGAAGCATGTATTAATTTGGTTCACCTATGGGGTAAATTCCCTCCTACAAGGTTAGAAAGGAGACTTACCTCGCTCTGAAGTTCCATAACCGGCTCTCAAGCCATTCCAACCACTCAAATCGATGTCCAACGCTCCAAAACTAGTCAATAAATGTGAAAACCCATAAAAATATACTCTAATACTCACAACAATTCAATTTAAATATTTTCCCAACTCCGCTCGAAAAATTGATAAAATCACCCTCGGGTCCACATGCCTGGATTCCAAAAAATTTCGAGGATAAAATTTACCCATAACATCACGAACTTAAATATATAATTTATTCCAAGCTCCATGTCTAATTTCTTGGTCCAAATCCAAAATACCAAATTCTAGGTCTTCTACCAAAAACCCCACAATTTATGCTACTTTCCATGTTTAAATCCTTATACAAACCATGTATTTAAGTTATAATGAGTGGGAATCACTTACCTTGACATTGATGACGAAGAATGAGCTCCAAACTCGCTCCTAGACCGGCTCTCATGGAGAAAATGAAGTGAAAATGAGCCAAGACCTCATTTTAAAAGAAGACACTGCCCAGCCCCGACCTTCGCACTGCAGTCCAGTAGACACACCTGCGGCTTCGCAGGTGCGAGACACCCTTCCGCTTCTGCGCCTTCTTCTGCTTCTGCGAGAAGCTTTTTGCTTCTGCGCTTGCGCAGATGCGGTCCTTCACCTGGATGGCCTGATCCTCTCCTGCGACTCTAATGTCGCTCATGCACCCTCCGTACCTGCGGCCAACACTTCGCAGGTGCAGGTACACAAGATACCAGCTGCCTCACCTCTTCTTCAAATTCCAAATTCAAATCGTTAACCAACCGAAATCCACCCGGGGCCCCCGGGACCCCGTCCAGTTACACCAGCCAGTTCCAAAACATATTACAAACTTAGTCGAGCCTTGAAATCACATAAAAAACATCGAAATCACGAATCACAAATCGATTCACGCTTAATGAACTTTAGAACTTCAAACTTCAACATTCGATGCTAAAACCTATCAAATCACGTGCGATTGACCTCAAATTTTTCATACAAGTCATATTCGGCAGTAGGGACCTACTCCAACTTCCGGAATACGAATCCGAATCCGAATCCGATATAAAAAATTCCACTTCCGGTCAAACTTCTCAAAAACCTTCAAATTTCTAACTTTCACCAAATGACCCCAAAATGACCTACGTACCTCCAAATTAACATCCGAACGCGCTCCTAAGACTAAAATCACCATACAAAGATATTCTCAGGCTTGGAATCCCAAAGAACGCCGATAACATTGAAATTCACTTCAACCCAAATTTATGAATTCCTCCCAAAATGCCAACTTTCCACAATAGGCGCCAAAATTTTCCCATGTAATCAAAAACCCGATCTGGACATACGCCTAAGTCCAAAATTATCATACAAACCTGTTGGAACCTTCAAATCCCGATTCCGAGGTCTTTTACTAAAAAAACCAACCTTAGTCCATTCTTCCAACTTAAAGCTTCCGAAATGAGAATTTTCTTTCCAAATCAACTACGAACTTCCCGAATTTCAATTCTGACCACCCGTAAAAGTCATAATACGTGAAGTGAAGCTACTCATGGACTCGAACCGCTAAACGATGTGCTAGAGCTCAAAATGACCGGCCGGGTCATTATAGTTTTCTGACCTGCCTTTCCAAGATAGCCATTAGCTCCTTAACATAAGATAGATCCTTGTCCAACTGGACTGAACTGAAGTCCAATATATGAGCCGGATCACAGTGATACTTCCGGAGCATAGAAATATCGAATACCGGATGAACTCTTGCTAGACTGGGAGTTAGAGAAATCTCATAAGCAACCTCCCCAACGCACCACAATATCTCAAAAGGACCAATGTACCTCGGGCTCAGCTTGCCATTCTTCACAAACCTCGTGATACCCTTCATAGGCGATACCCGAAGCAATACCCGCTCTCTAAATGTAAATGCTAAATCCTGAACCTTCCGGTCTGTATAACTCTTTTCTCTGGACTGGGCTGTGCGTAGTCTATCCTGAATCACCTTCACCTTATCCAAGGCATCTTGGACCAAGTCTGTACCCAGCAATCGGGCCTCGCCCGACTCAAACCAACGCACTAGGGACCGTACCCACCTACCATACAGAGCCTCATACGGTGCCATCTGAATACTGGACTGATAATTGTTATTGTAAGAAAACTCCGCGAGTGGCAAGAACTGGTCCCATGACCCTCCAAACTCCATCACACAAGCATAGAGCATATCCTATAGAATCTAAATTGTGCGCTCGGACTGCCCGTCCATCTGAGGGTGAGATGTTGTGCTCAGCTCCACCCAAGTGCCCAACTCCTGTTGTACGGCTCTACAGAATCGTGATGTAAACTGAGTACATCTGTCTGAAATGATGGAAACTAGGACACCGTGAAGGCGAAAAATCTCTCGGATGTAAATATCAGCCAACCTCTCTGAAGAGTAAGCAGTTATCATTGGGATGAAATGAGCTGGACTTGGGATGCGCTCCCACTTCCAAATAGCATCGAACTTCCTCGAAGTCTATGGGAGCCCAACTACAAAATCCACGGTGATCCGCTCCCACTTCTACTCTAGGGTCTCTAACCTATTAAGCAAGCCACCCGATCTCTGATGCTCATACTTTACATGCTGACAGTTGAGATACCGAGCCACAAACCCAACTATATCCTAGTGGATTTACTGCTTTACCGCTTGACTTGCCTATCAACTGTTAACCCTTTGCGCGAGTCTCCGTGCTATTAAATCAGAAGCAAAGAGGGTAGAGGAACCATATTATCCTGCATTCCTTAAACCTATGTAGTGAGTCGTGAATTTGAATACGTACTACATATTCGAAAGGTAAAATTGGTTGATTGTTGAAAGACTCAAAAGTCGAATCCGAATCTATTCATCCTCCTCCACCAATAGTGTTGTCTCAAATCCTAGTACATCTTCGCGGCACCCAGATGGATGGAATACCGTAAGCTGTGGGCCTCCTCAAGAATCAACTCCCGAAGACCATCCACATTGGGCACACATATCCATCCATGCATCCTCATCACGCCATCATCACCAATAGTCACATCTTTAGCATCACGTCACCGAACCCTGTCCTGAAGGACTACATTGGCCTTCCCTGGGTGGTATAAAATAGTGATGTCATAATCCTTAAGTATCTCCAACCACCTCCGCTGACGCAAATTAAGATCCTTTTGCTTGAACAGGTGCTGCAAACTCCGATGATCAATGTAGATCTTACAAGGAACACCGTACAAATAATGGCGCCTAATCTTTAAGGTGTGAACAATAGCTTCTAACTCAAGATCGTGGAAAGGATAATTCTTATCATGCACCTTCAACTGTCTAGATGCATAGGCAATCACCTTACCGTCCTGCATCAACAGTGCGCCAATACCAATCCGCAAAACATCACAATAGACAGTGTAAGACCCCAAAGTTGTAGGCAATACCAATACTCGGGCAGTAGTCAAAGCTTTCTTGAGCTTCTGAAAGCTCTCGTCACGCTCCTCTGTCCACTTAAACGGAGCACCCTTCTGGGTGAACCTGGTCATAGGTGCTGCAATAGATGAAAATCCCTCTACAAAGGGACGGTCATATCCCACCAAACCAAGGAAACTGCGGATCTCCATAGCTGATGATGGTCTAGGACAACTCTACACTTCCTCCACCTTCTTCGAATCTACCTTGATCCCATCACTCGATACTACGTGACCTAAGAATTCCACTGAGTCCATCGTAAACTCACACTTAGAAAATTTTGCATACAACCTCTTCTCCCTCAATGTCTGAACCACAGCCCTCAGGTGCTGCTCATGATCTTCCCGAGTCCGGGAATACACTAGGATGTAATCAATAAACACAACGGTGAATGAGTCAAGATAAGGCCGGAACACATTGTGCATCAAATGCATAAAGGCTTCTAGGGCATTGGTCAGCGAAAAAGACATGACAAGAAACTCATAGTGACCATATCTGGTCCTGAAAGTAGTATTCGGGATATGCGGCTCTCGAATCATCAACTGATGATAGCCTGAACGCAAGTCAATCTGGGAAAACACCCTGGAACCCTATAATTGATCAATTAAATCATCAATGCGAGGCAAGGGATACTTGTTCTTGACTATAACCTTGTTCAGCTGGCGATAATCAATACACATACACATAGAACCATCATTTTTCTTTACAAACAAGACCGGAGCACCCCAAGGTGACACACTGGGCCTAATGAAGCCCTTATCAAGCAACTCCTGCAACTTCTCCTTCAACTCCTTTAACTCAGTAGGAGCCATATGGTAAGGAGGAATAGAGATGGGCTGAGTGCCCAGAAATAAATCAATGCAAAAAGCAATATCTCTGTCGGGCGACATGCCCGGAAGATCAACTGGAAACACTTGAGGGAAGTCCCTTACTGCTAGAACTGACTCAATTGTAGGAGTATCAATACTGACATCTCTCACATAGGCCAAATACTCATCACACCCGTTCCCAACCATACGCTGAGCCTTAAGGAATGAAATAACCCTGCGGGGAGTATACTCTAAGGTACCTCTCCACTCTAATCACTATAAGCCTGGCATAGCCAGCGTCACGGTCTTAGCGTGACAATCAAGAATATTATAATGGGGTGACAACCAGTCCATGCCCAAGATAACATCAAAATCTACCATACTAAGCAATAATAAATCAGCTCTGTTCTCAAAACCACTAACAACAATTTTAACACGACCGATATACGCGGTCCACAACAAGAGAATCTCCCACAGGAGTAGATACATAAATAGGGGAACTCAAAGAATCCCGAGATACTCCTAAATGTGGAGCAAAATAAGAAGACACATATGAATACGTAGAGCCTGGGTCAAATAATACCGATGCATCCTATGACAGACCGGAACAATACCTGTGATGAAAGAATCGAAAGCAACTGCCTCTGAACGAGCTGGAAGGGAATAGTACCTGGTCTGTCCTCCCCCTCTAGGGCGACCTCGACCTCTCCGACCTCGACCTCGAGCTTCCTGAGTAGGTGGGGTAGTAGTTTGGGCTGAAAGTATAGCCGGAGGACCCGGTAAAGCACGTGGCGGTTGAGAAGTCTGTAGAGGTTCACCCCTCCTAAGTCTTGGGAAATCCCTCATTAGATGGTGAGTATCACCACACTCAAAACAACCCCTCAGAGGACACGAAAGCTGTGACTGGCTCGGTCCAGGTCTGCTGGACTCACTGCTAATAGAACCCAAGTAGGAAGCACACTGGATACCGGTGGTGCATAATAAGGCTCCTGAGGCCTGGGAGAATATGGAACACCATTGGCAGCTGGAAGAGATAAATGAATAGGGCGACTCACAAAACCCCTACCTTGGCGAACTGCTGGGGCACGAGCTCCTGAATAATGACTAGTCTCTCGAGACCTCTTGGCCTCTCTCTCCTCTTTGTCCCGGGCAAGCATGCCCTCTACTCTCCTGTCAATACTCACGACCTACTGATAAGAGATATCCATCTCCAATTCCCTATCCATACTGGTCCTGATACTAGGGTGAAGTCCCTCAATGAAGAGACGAACCCTCTCTCTGACTGTAGTAACCAAAGTTGGTGCATATCGAGCCAACTCACTGAAACGGACTGCATACTCCAACACAGTCATAAAACCCTAGCGCAGCTGCTCAAACTGTGCACGCCAAGCACCCCTAAGGCTCTGAGGGACATACTCACGCAAAAACATATCAGAGAACTGAGTCCAAGTGAGTAAGGCTACCTTGTACGTACTACTTAGATCATAGGCACGCCACCACTAATAGGTTGATCCCCTCAGCTGGAAAGTGGTAAAAGAAATCCCACTCGTCTCCGCTATGTCCATCGTGCAGAGAATACGATGACACTCATCTAGAAAACCCGGAGCATCCTCTGAAGCTAATCCGCTGAAAGTAGCTGGGTGGTACTTCTTGTACCTCTCAAGTCTAAGTTGTTCTTCCTTAGAAGCAGCTACCCTAGTCTCATGCTGAACCGGAGCCACTGAGGGCATAGGAATAACTCTGGGTCCTGATCAACCTGGACCCCCTGCTCAAGCATACGAGCTGCGGGAGTCTGTGCCCCTTCCCCGACTTGAGATGTGGTGGGAGCTAGTGGAATCAGTCCAGCCTGAGCTAATGTGTTGAACATTGAACTGAGCGAACGTCTCCTGCAAGGCTGGGGAAGCAATAGGAATCTCCGGTGTCGGCCCTCCAGTTTGAGCTGCTAGGGGATCCTATGTCGCAGCTCGCGCAGGTGCTCTGGCTGGACTGCATGGTCGTCCTCTACCCCGGGCCGTGCCTCTGGCGGCTCTAGCAAGGGACTCGGGCACCTGATCATCGGATCTCCCGGTACGGGTACTTACCACCTGTGGGATAGAATAGAATACAATAGAGAATTTTAGAATTCTGATGTCAATAACTCACACGAGAAGGAAATCAAAACAAGTATGATTGTTCTTAACAGTTCCATAGCCTCCCGAATATAAGTACGGAAGTCTCCGTACCGATCCATGAGACTCAAATAAATCGGCTTGTGACTAACGATACCTATGAACCTAGAGCTCTGATACCAACTTGTCACGAACCAATTTTCCCTCCGTAAGACGCCATGGCGGTACCTAGTCGCTACGAATATGTTGCACGTAGTCTTACAATTTATCCTAAATACAAGTTAAGGAAGGCAGGTAAAATCACTAAACATGTTGCACGTAGTTCAAGTAAACAGTTAGGGCAAGTAGATGCTTTCTTAGTCTAACAGAATGCTACACAAGCTAATAAGTTCAAATAAGAGGAAAGACATGTTAATTTTTAATGAAAATCGGGTTTTACAACACAAAGCCCGTGTACCTACTCGTCACCTCACATACATGGTGCTCATATAACAACAATAGTACCAATCCTAAGGGGAGTTCCCCCACACAAGGTTAGGCAAGCCACTTACTTCGAACCAAGCTCAAGTCAATCAAAAATTACGCTCTTTCCACGAGTATCCGACTCCGAATGACTCAAATCTAATCAAAACCAATTACATAACATAAATACAACTACAAGCAACTAATTTAACAAACAGAATCAAAGTTAAAGCAAGGAATTGGAAAATCGCTCAAAAAGCCTCCCCGGACCCACGTCTCGGAATCGGGTAAAAGTCACAAGATACAAACACCCATTCACTCACGGTTTTATTCATACAAAAATTACTCAAATCCGATACATAAATCTCGATCAAAACCCCAAAATTAGGCCTAAGAATTTTTCTCAAATTTTCCCTATTTTTCACCCCAATTCCGAAATTAAATGATGAATTCAAGCATAGATTAGTGGAATGTAATCACAAAGGAGTTAGGATTCATTACCCAATGACTTCCTCTGAAAATCTCTCTAAATTTCTCCCTCCACCGAGCTCCAAACTGATTTTTTTGACATGAAATTTAAACCCTCGAAAATCCCCTTTTCTTCCTAGTGATTCTCGCTTTTTCGATCCCGTTTCTACGTCTGGGACTCCGCATCTGCGGATTTTTCATTAAACTCCATTGTCTGCATCTTCGGATGCGCTTCTGCGGCTAATCATCCGCTTCTATGGAACCTTGGATCCTCTCACCTCCGCATCTGCGGCTACCCTTCTGCAGATGTGGCTCCACTCCTGAGGCTCCCTAGTCGCATCTACGGCCCCTGGACTTTACACCCAAACACACACCTGCGACCTAAGCATGGCTTCTGCGGGGCCGCACCTGCGGACCTCCCACCGCAGGTGCGAAAGACACCAGAACCAGCAACTCAGCAAATTCTCCTAAGTTCATTTTTCATCCGTTAAGCACCCGAAACTCAACATACCAATCAATCCTAAAATAACGTACAAACTTAGTCGAGTCTTCAAACCACATCGAACAACATCAAAAACACGCATTACACATGGATTGAAATTTCTAAATTCTACAAACGATGGTGAAACATAACAAATCTCGTCCGAATGACCTCAAACTTTACACACAAGTCACAAATGACACTACAAACCTACTCCAACTTTCGGAATTCCATTCCGAGCCCGATATCAAAATTTCCACTGACGACCAAAATTGCCAAAATTCTAACTTTTGCCAATTCAAGCCTAATTCTACTATAGACCTTCAATTCACATTCCGGACGCGCTCCTAAGTCCAAAATCACCTAACACAGCTAACGAAACCATCAAAATTCAAATCCGAGGTTGTTACACAAGTTCTGTGGACCGCACATGGAATTGTGCGGCCGTAGTACCTCCATAAGGACATTTTGTCTGAAATATTTAGCGTTGTATAAATAGACGAGTTTCATAAATTTAGGTCAAATTTTGACATCAACAGCTATAGTAGCCGTTTCTCTTTTCTTCTTTTAGTAGTTTTTCATATTTTGGGATATTTAACAAAGATTTTATTTTTTTGATTTTACAATATGAGTTTATTTAGCATTTCTTTTATTTCTTCAGTTTCAAGCATGAGTAGCTAGATTTATACTAGGGTTGTGACCCAACACTAGTGTGTAAGCCTCATGGGTGTTTAATTTGATACTTGTTTATGGTTGGGTGTTTATTATTTAGCCTTGTTCATGCTTTAATTTGTGGAATTAATGGTTGAAAACATTAACTCCTGCCTACTTGACTTAGTCTTTACCTGAGATATCAATAACCCGACTTGAGATTTTATCAACTATTTTGTGTAATACACATTTGGGTAAAATTACTCTCTGACCGAGAGGTACTGAGTGGGTAATTAAGGATTGATAGCTATAATACACCCTGATCACCAAAACAAGCGTTAAGGTTTATATTCCATTAGGCAAACACCTAGGTGATGGCCATAGCCCTAGGTTTTTTACAAAACTTGAAAAATAACAAAAACAATTTCTTAGTTTCATTTCTCAACTTTGCAATCTTAGTTTTAAATTAGACATAGAAACAACCCAAATTTGTTAAATGTAAATTAAGATAGTCAAACTCACGTACTACAATATATACTCCTAACTCCAATATATAGCTCCCTGTGGAAATCGATCCCGGCCTTTGTTGGGTACTACTTTGCAATTGACTGTTTCATAAACTTGATTTGAGGTGTGAAATTGGACGAGATCATAACTCATACTCTCAGAGTACTCAACTTGATTGTCTCAATTCTCACTCATTACACTTAGTCACTCAATACTGTACAGTACCCGTTGTGGCATGCAGTACGATCCTATCATGAATCAATAGAACATGTGCTCACTGTTGGTATGTCAGACTCCAGAGAGCGGATTTTTCCCAAGTGCTAATAAAACATATCGCGCCCCGCAGCTCGATCCCATCATGAATCAATAATACATGTTGCGGCGTGCAGCTCGATCCCATCATGAATCAGTAGTACCTGCTGCGGTGTGTAACTTGATCCCATCAATATCACTCAGAAATATTCCCTCGGTCTCACACAATCATCAATCTCTCTAGTCTCTCGGGCTTACAACAGCCATGCCAAGCAGCCCAAATCAATGATACGTGATGTGACAAATAATGATAACAGAGACTGATATATGATATGCAATGATGAATGTGACTGAGTACATAACTGCAAATTATGCAATTAACTCAACAACAAAGAATGACCGTTGTGGGTCCCAATATTACCATCATATGCCCTAAACATGATTTCTAACACAAATCAAAGCTCAAGTTCTCCAACACATAGAGTAAATTTTAATATTCAGATAAGGTGACTACACAGTCCCACGAAATCGAATAATTCATAATTACTATGGTGTACGCCCACACTCCCTTCACCTAGCATGTGCGTCATATCAACACCGATCACATATCACAAAATTCAAGGATTTATACCCTCTGAACCAAGTTTAGAAGTGTTACTTACCTCAAACCGTGCAAATCTCTACTTCAATAAACCCTTGCCCTGTGAATCGGCCTCCGAATGCCTCGAATCTAGCCACAAGCAACTCGATACAGTCAACACAATCTATAGGACTCAATTCACTATTAAAAAGCTATGTTCTTAATCAAAAGTCAAAATGTCAACTCTGGGCCCACATCTTAGAATCAAACAAAATTTATAAAATCCGAACACCCATTCAACCACGAGTCCAACAATACAAAAGTTAACAAATTCTGACACCAAATCGTCACTCAAGTCGCCAAATCCTACTCTCCAATCCTTAACCCAAAAGATCTAAAATTCCACCTTAAAACACACAAACTAGGTGGGAAAATCAACGGGTAATCAATATTATTGAATAAAAATGATCCAAAGTGTCTTACCTCAAGAAATCATGTGAAACCCCTCTCAAACATCGCCTCCAACCGAGCTTCTAAATTCCCAAAATGACAAAAATCCCGGAAACCCTTGGAATATAATCTTCCCAAGGCCTTTCGCACCTGCGCCCCACTTAACCGCATTTGCGGTCCCACTTTTGCGGATTCTCTATCGCATCTGCGATTCACAGCCTCCATCCCATTTTTGCATCTGCGATCGCTCATACACAGATGCTCATCCGAATCTAGGATATCCTTTCGCACCTGCGCCCCTAGGCTCCTTTTCAAGATCTCGCTCTTGCGACTCCTCTTTGCATCTGCAAACTCGCATGTGCGGTCAAACCCTTGCACCTGCGACCACGGCCCAACTTTTCCCAAACCGCGCCTGTGACCATCTTCCCTTTTGCGGTCATGCACCTGCGACCAAAACTCCGCAAGTGCGATGGATGGCACCAGACATCAGCAACCCAAAACTTTCTCCCAAGTCCAAATTTCAATGTGATACCAATCTGAATCATTCCCAAAGCCCTCGAGACCCTGTCCAAACATACCATCAAGTCTTAAGACACGATACAAACTTACTCAAGGCCTAAAATCATATCAAAAACATGAATCGCATCCCAATTCAAGCCTTATGAAAACTAGTAAATTTCAACTTCTATAATCTATGCCGAAACCTATCAAATCAACTTCGATTGACCTCAAATTTTGCACACAACTCTTAAATGACACAACATACCTATTCTAACTTCTGGAATAAAAAAAACTGAGCTCGGTAACCATAAATTCTTGTCGGGTGGCATGCTCGACAAGTCTGCAGGAAACATATCCAGAAAGTCTCCCACTGCTAGAACAAAATCAATAGTAGGAGTATCATCACCAACGTCCCTCACAAAGGCCAAATATGACAAACACTCGTTCCCAACCATCTGTTGGGCCTTCAGATAAGAAATCACCATGCTAGGAACATAACGAAGGGAACCTCTCCACTCGATCCTTGGCAACTCCGGGATCTCCAACGTCATGGTCTTAGTGTGAAAATCTAGAATAGCATGACATGGAGACAACATATCCATACCCAATATCACGTCAAAATCAATCGTACTAGGCAATAAGAGATCAACTCTAGTCTCAAATCCCCCAATAGTCACTACACACGGTCCACAATAATAGTATCGCCCACCGGCATAAATACATGAACAGGTGAAACTAAGGACTCAAAGGGAATATCCAAATAACGATAAGAATATGATTATACATATGAATAAGTAAAATTTGGGTCAAATAATATAGAAGCATCCCTGTGGCATATTGAGACAATACATGTGATCACTGTGTCCGAAGAAACGGCCTCTAGCCTAGCAGGAATAGCATAGAATCGAGACTGGCCGCCACCTAATCGGCCTCCCCCTCTAGGGCAACCTCTAGCTCCCCGAGCCCCACCCCGAGCTGGCTGCACTGGTGGTGAAGTTACTGGTGCGGAAGCCATTTCCTGACTCTTCTGGTGAACTGAACCTCTTAAAAAGGGGGAAAAATTCCCCTTCACATGACCAAGATTTCTACACTCAAAGCAACACCACTCTCACAATGGCGGCAAGTATAGAAGAGGACCCCGAGAACTAATATAGCTAATAGAGGGGCCTGGCACAAATGAACATTGAACTGATGGTGCACAAGATGAATGCTGGGCTGGGAGAGCACTAAGAGATGACTTTCCAGGGCGAGCACTGTATGCACCATGGCTGGCTGATGTGCCACAATGAATCAAACGAGCCATCTGAGCGGGCCTATAAGGACGACCCCTACTGTGGTGGGATTGACTCCTAGAAGGAAAACCACTGAAACCACCCGAACCACGAGGCCTATTGGCCTTCCTCTCCTGACTACGGACCATCTCTAACCGCCTAAAAATATCAACAACCTAGCCAAACATAGCACCTGATACGTTCTCTCGAGTCATAACAAAGCGTAGTCCATAGTTGAGGCCATCAATGAACCTCTTAATCCTCTCCCTCACTATGGGAACCAACCAGACCTCGAAAATATCTTAACTGATAAAGCTCTAGAAATCAGAGACCACCATGCTCAGAAATACATGTATCTGTACACGAAGTGTTGAGTGTAGTATGAGTACAACCAACTCAATAAGTAACAAGCCTAACCTTTGGGCTGAAAGCAGTGATGAGCTCAACCAATATAGTCAAAATACAAAGTTTAACAATACAGAGATGACAGGAAATATGACAATAATATCTCAAAGAAAACTCGTGAACTATTTGTACACAGTACAGGAAACGTAGACATGCTTTCAGGTTTAACAATTTAAGCTCAATATGGATAAAATATGCCAAGTCAGAATGATAAGACGAATATAACATCTCAATATCTATATGCCAATATACATATCGTATGTGAAGCAACACGATAAAATCCTCACGTACTCATAATCCTAGAGTACTCAACCTGGCTGTCTCAATTCCCACTCATCACACTCAGTCACTCAACACTGTACGGTACCCGCTGCAGCGTGCTGCCCGATCCCATCATGATCAATAGAACCTACGCTCACTGCTGGTATGTCAGACTCTGGAGGGGCAGATCCTGCCCAAGCGCTAATAAAACATGTTGCGGCACGCAACCTTATCTCATCATGAATAAATAATACCTACTGCAGCGTGCAACCCGATCCGCACTCAGTCACCAATCTCTCCAGTCTCTCCAGGCTCACAACACTCATGCTAAGCAGGAAAAATCAATGATACATGATGTGATAATAAATGATAGCAGAGACTGAGATATGATATGCAATGATGAATGCAACTGAGTACATAACTACAAATTAATAAAATAACTCAACCGCAGAGAACGAACTATGTGGGTCCCAATAGTAACAGTACATGGACTAAATATGATTTCTAACACAAATCACAACTCAAGTGCTCCAACACATAGAGTACAATAATAATATTCAGATAAGGTGACTACGCAGTCCCATAAAATCGACTAAGTCTGAATTACTACGGTGTACGCCCACACGCCCGTCACCTAGCATGTGCGTCATCTCAACACCATTCACATATCACGAAGTTCACGGATTTATACCCTCAGAACCAAGTTTAGAAGTGTAACTTACCTCAAACCATGCAAATCTCTACTCCAATAAGCTCTTGCTTTGCAAATTGACCTCTAAGTTCCTCGAATCTTACCACAAATAACTCGATACAGTCAGCACAAGCTATAGGAATCAATTCCATATGAAAAAGCTAAGTTCTTAATCAAAAGTCAAAAAGTCAACTCCGAGCTCACGTCTTGAAATCAAACAAAAGTTACAAAATCCAAACACCCATTCTACCACGAGTCTAACCATACCAAATTTACCAAATTCCAACACGAAATCGTCACTCAAATCCCCAAATCCTACTCTCCAATCCTTAGCCCAAAACTTCCAAAATTCCACCTTAAAAACTCACAAACTAGGTGACGAAATCATTTGGTAATCAATATTATTGAATAAAAATGATCCAAAGTTCTTACCTCAAGAAATCACGTGAAATCCTTCTCAAAAATCGCCTCCAACCGAGCTTCTAAAGTCCCAAAAATCCCAGAAAACCTTCGAATATAATCTGCCCAAGGCCTTTCGCACCTTGGCTCCACTTAACCTTATCTGGGTTCAATTTTTACGAATTTTCCATCGCTTCTGTGATCCAAAATCTCCATCCCACTTCCGCACTGCGATCGCTCATGCGCAGATGCACATCCGCATCTGCGGATATCCTTCCGCACCTGCGCCCCCTGGCTCCCTTTCCAAACCCTAGCTCCCGTGATCACTGCCCAATTTTTCCCAAACTGCACCTGCGACCATTTCTTCGCTCAGTGGTCACACACCTGCGACCAAAACTCCGCAGGTGCGATGGCACCAGACATTAGTAGCCTAGAAATTTCTCCCAAGTCCAAACTTCAATAATGTTCCCACCCGAATCATTCCCGAGGTCCCCGGGAATTCCTCCAAACATACCAAAAAGTGCTAAAATACGATACTAACTTAGTCGAGGCCTCAATAACATAAAACAACATAAAAAATATGAATCACACCCAATTCAAGCCTAATAAAAACTAGTGAATTCTAACTTCTACAATCGATGTTGAAACCTATCAAATCAACTCTGATTGACCTCAAATTTTGCACACAAGATATAAATGATACTACAAACCTATTCCAACTTCCGGAACTCAAATTCGATCCCAGTAACCACAATGTCAACACACTGTCAAACTTCTCAACTCTCCAAACATCTAAGTTTCCAACCTTTGCCTTTTTAAGCCAAAATCACCTACGAACCACCAAATTAATATCCGGACACTCTCCTGAGTCCAAAATCACCATATGAAACCTTCAAAACCCCATTCCGGAGCCATTTACATATAATTCAACAACCGGTAAACTAGCCGATGCTTAGGCTTCCAACCTTTAGACTAAGTGTCCCAATTCATTCTAAACATCCCTGGAACTAAACCAACCACCCTGGAAAGTCACATAATAACAATTGAGCATAGAATAAGCAGTAAATATGGGAACGGAGCTATAACACTCAAAACGAACGGCCGGGTCGTTACACATTGCTTCCAAGATCTAAGCAATTGTCTAATCTTATGATCTTAACCCTGTTTTCAAATTTCCTCTCTACCATGGCAAGGAATTGTTTGAGAATGGTGAAGGCATTAGACTTAGTACTCAAAAGGTAAGTCCAATTTCCCCTACTAAAGTCATCGACAATAGTGAGAAAGTATCTATATCCATTGAGAAAGTCCAATTTCCCCCAAGTGTCTATGTGAATTAGCTCAAAAATCCCTTTAGAAGAAATTGTGCTAGATTGAAAGAGTAATTTTACTTATCCTGCCTTAGCATAAATTAGACAATGACTAAGTAAACCAGTTGAAGAAGAACAAGAAATGGAGGAAATATTTTCATATTGGAATAGGGTAAATTTCCCAATCTAGCATGTCATAGGCTTACATCATTTGAAATTATGCATTACATAAAACTGCAACCAAAGACTCCAAACTTAGCTCTATTACAAGTAGAAGAAATTAGTCATAAGTCCTTCTTTGAATTCAAAAAATTGAAACTAGACTTGAGATTGGAATTAGGCTTGAAAATGGAACTATGCTTGAGATACTGGAGTAGGTACATACCCTTTGTTTCTTTACCAAGAACCACTGGCCTCTTCATTGAAGGGGCCTGCAAAATTACACCAAGAGAGTAGAAAATAAGTAAACAATTAACATCTTTAAAAAGTTTAGGAACTGATAGCAGATTTTACTTAAAAGTAGGAACAAAGAGGACATTAATCAACACAAGATCAGGTAGGATCTGAACACTTCCTTCCTGAGTGACCCTCACCCTTTGTGAGTAAGGAAGATCGACAAAGACTGGCTTGATTAGGTTTGAATGTTGATTAATAAACTGAAATCACATGTCATATGCTCGGAAGCTCCTGAGTCTAGGATCCAAACAATAATATTAAAAAGAAGAGAGAGAGAATGTTTAGGTATACCAGCACAATTGGAAGTGACATTAACCTTGTGTTGCAAACTTAACCTGCTAAAGCAATTGGCAAAGGTTGTTGTATTGCTCTTGTGATACCACTCTCAGAATTTTTAAATGACTGATTTGTGCCATCATCCATTGTGACCGTTGCATGTCCTTGTGCTCCACTTTCAAACCTTTTATTATTAGTGAACTGAAAATCTGCTGGAAAGTCGATGATCATGTAACATTGTTCAACAGTATGTCCAGGCTTCTTACAGTACGATCAAAAAATGTTGTTTCTTTTTACTTCAAACTTCCTCTCTTTTAAGATTGACCAATTCTCTTACCACTATAATATTGTCTTGCATCCATGAAAGCAAAGTCAAGAGGATGCTGAGCCACTTGAATCTCCCTCTACTTCTCTTCTTGAATCAACATAGAATATGCATGATTGGTGCTGGGGAGAGGTGAGGCCACGAGCATTTTTATTTCGACACCTGAGTAAACCTTATTTAACCCCATCAAAATCAGAATCGGCCTACCATCTTGCTGAGATTTGAGGGCCTATTTTTTTCCTCCACAAAATCACTTAGAACTTTAGTGCACACATGAATCCATGTTATCCAGTTCATCCCAAATTATCTTCACTTATGTATAATACCCAGCAATGTCAGAACTATCCTGAACTAAATCACTAAGCTCTTTTTGCAGTTGATAGAGCATAGCTCCACTGCTTATCCCAAACCTGTCCTCGAGCTCTTTCCAGATCTCCCTGGAAGTCTTTGAATAAAGGACACT
>MDKI01005779.1:0-146224 GCA_005239505.1 Nicotiana paniculata
GGGCTGGCTCTGATACCACAGTAGGACGAACAGAGCAAGAGACTCCAAGAAAGCAAACTATACAGTTGCAATGCACCAGGAACCAGAAACCAAACCACTTCCAAAATGGTCTAAAAGCATTGCAAAACACACCCCAACCTCTGCCCCCATCTAATCATACCAACAAATATGTATACTCGTTACTAACCTATACAAATATTCAAAGAACCACAAACAACATCAAAACCATTACTTGAAGGTCAAAATCCTTTCCTTAGCTTTCAAACTTCATAACTCCGCCAAATGCATCTAAATCATATTTAAACGTTCTAGATTACTATCAAACATCGCACGCAAGTTCCATTGAACCAAAAGAACCTATCCGAAGTCCCACAACTCCAATGGAAACTTGATAACTTCGAAGTCAACTATCGGTTAAACATATGAACTCTCTAATTTCTCAAATTGCCAACTTTCGATAAATAGAGTCGAAATCCTCTAGGAACATCCAAAACTAAATCCAAGCATACAAAAAAGCCCAAAATAACCACCCGAACATGTTGGAACCATCAAACAACACATTCGAGGTCGTCTACTAAAAAGTCAAATTTTTGTCAACTCTTATAACTTAAGCTTCCAAAGATGAAACTTTTTTTTCCCAAAGATGAAACTTTTTTTTTCCAAAGATGGAACTAAGTGGTCCAATTCTCTCTGTGACCTTCCTGAAACCAAAACAACAATCCCTGCAAGTCACAAACTATCAAAATAAACTATGACAAGCATCAAATAGGGGAACGAGGCTCTAGTACTCAAAAAGACCGGCTAGGTTGTTACAGATGCCTTAAACACCTTCCTTTTAGAATAGCTTAAACCCTTACCTAGAATCTTGTTGGTTTAACAGAATTTTAAGAGTTGATACTTTGTTTTACGTATAAGTACCTGATATACCTTTAAATATTAGGTGGAGACTCCCTATACTTAACATAACCCTAGAATTACCATTATGTTGAATCTTATCTTAACCTGTGTAAAATAGGGCACAACATCATGGCGATAACTGCAATTTAAGGTTCTAATCTTAGCATACTTAGTCTATTTTCTAATGTTTTGGAGACATGTTTTTGTATTTCGTAAATTGTTTATTTTTCTTACATGCTTATTTACATGCCTATCACAATCATCTGTTACAACTTTCCACAACTATCATCGCGTTTTCTTATCGAGTGTTGGCTGTACACTATCACACATAAGTTATGTGAGGGTTGTCATTTCACCCCTCCGAACCTTCTTTGAAAACTCTTTAGTTCCATATAACGACATGTGAGGTCAACTGACATGTTGCCACGTAGTTATTCAATTAAACTCTCAAAAAATAGAAAATACTCGACTCTTAGGAAACATAAGTCATGTTGCATATACCCTAGGTGATCCAATCCTTGGAATTGACCGACAATTTAAAAAGCCTCCCCTTATGTCAACGGGTTCCGCACCTAACGACATACATTTAAGTGAAAATAATAAATCGTTCTATTTTTAAAACCACAACAGTTTTGAAACAATAGAAGTTACTTGGCTACTCTTCATTTTTGTTTTATTTTAGATGGAAATCAATCGCAACCTCCCGAATATCAACACGGTCATGGATGCCCCTCACAACTTGAAGTAATAGTTGTCAAACATCCGAAGAATGCACGGGGATGAAATCAGGATGTATATGGGAGCATTGACTGGGCTACTGAATTTTTAATCAAATAGGACATAGACAAGGGTTCTCAATGAGTTTTGGGATCCCGCTAAATTGACCTTCAAGTTTGTAGATTTTTAGATCACACCTACACTTGAGGAGGAGACTAGTTTCACATAATTTCCATTTGCCGAAAGTAAGACCAATGTTTCCAGTTACTAAGCCAAGAGATAGATTTTTGAATGCTTTGGGTATGAAGAATAGAGGACCTTTAAGAAGCATTAAAGATAGTTGGGTAATTCTAGATTGATTATTCCAAAGGTTTGGACAATTTGAAAGCAATGACAGGTATCAATGGCAGTTCCTTTGCAACAAGGAAGGTTGGAAAAACATTCAGCCTCAAGCCTTTTTTCTCGATCTCCTAGGAGCTATGGTTTTCCCACAACGAAGAGGCAGAAATAATATCAATTTACTACCAATGGTTTAAGCTATGTTTAGAGGTGACCTAACGGTGACACTCGTCCCAATGATTCCAATTAAAATGTTTCAGGATTTGTTTGCTTTCTCCAAAGAGTACTGTTTACCTTGAAAATGGTTTTAACAATTATATTTGATTTGTGGTTCTAAAAATACGTGATTTATCTTAATACTAGTTGAATAATCAAGAAATGATAAGTGTAAGTAAGAATAATGAAATAACAAAACCAAGGTTGGCACAAGACTGAGGCCTCGAGCTCACTGGAATCGGGGGCCTCGAGGTCCAATAGTAGCAATAAATGAAGAACAATAAATGAAGAACACTAAAATAAAGAACAATAAAGCTATAAGATAGCGTTGAGCACGAGAAGAATGTAGAATGTTCTATTGTAGTAAATGTTTATGTGTCTTACAAAATGATAGGGATCCCCTTTATATAGGAGGGGAGAATCCCAACATAGTACATGTGTAATTATGACAAAGAAATGCTATTGGTACAGCTGTATTACGGCTCAGTACAGACTTGTACTATCTCTTACAAACCTTATTAGCTCTAACCACGTGTCCTTGAGATTTTCCCGCCTTTACATGACCATCAATTTTCATACTTCTTCGAATTATGCTGTGATGAGCCTCCGATATACTATTTTGAGGGAAGCACCTCGGGGTCGAACTTCGGACTCTGCTTCGAGCCTCTAGAGACCGGGCTCAGAATGCCATAGAGGCCTTAAAATTAGGCTTCCAAGATTTGACCTTATACAGATAATCCCTGCATTTCTTAGAGTGAAATGATAAGAAACGATTTTGAATTCTTGGCTACTCGATATCCTCCCCGTGTCAGCCACGTGAAGTCAGAAATTGATGTGACATAAAGGTTATACAGAGATCATGCCAACACGATTCTCGAAAAGCCCACGAACTACTATTGGCTGTCCTTTCAACTCCGTAATTATCGAGAGAGAAAATCGATTCAGGCTAGCAGGCTAGCTAAGATTGAAACCGATCTCTTGAAGATGAAGGCCGAAGTTGTGGAGGCTCGAGCCGAAGCCAAAGAGGTCCGAGTCAAGGCCGATAAGAAGGTGGGCATCTATCTGGAAGTCGCTACCGATGCTCAGATGGAGTTGCGGGGGGCTTCAGATCGAGAGGGAAGAAGCAATGAGTATGCTCGATGTAGATCATGGAGGGAAACCCTCGAGAAGATTCATGCTAAGGGCTTCGATCTCTCGGAGGAGATAGAGCAGGCTAAGGCAGACAAGATTAATGCCAAGTTCCTCTTTTCTACCGACCATGAAGCCGATGTTAAAGATGAAGAGGAAGAAGCTGATGAGGATGCTAGTCCTGAGGATGTTGATGAAGGCAAAGTCCCCATGGGGGAAAAGAAGAAGTCCCCAACGATAACGATAGACTAGGTCTTCTTTCGATAAAAGGCTCCCTGTGGGAGTGTTGTAAATCTACCTTTGTACCACCATTTATATAAAGAAATCTTTCATCTTATTTTTTCATAAACATTCATCTAGCCTTTGTCGTTGTTTTTGTGGTTTGAATTTTGATGTTGTTCGATGACCAGTCCGACGTGTTGGACTTAGAGTGTAAAACCCTTAGGTTTTTAAACTTTAGCCCTTAGGCTCTTTAGATTGGACCTTAGGCTCTTTAGATTAGCCCTTAGACTCTTTAGATTAGCCCTTAGGCTCTTTAGATTGGCCCTAAGGCTCTTTAGATTAGCCCTTAATCTCTTTAGGTTGGGTCAATTCGACCTCTAGTACGACTATAGCTTTCCCCCATTTTGGCTAAAGACTTTTGAAGTTTTGGTTATGCCTTGGCATGTTTTGTGTTCGTCCGACTCTTCGACGGCTCGAATAAGAATTTCGATTATAAGTCGATATGCGACAATAATTGAGTACCTTATGAGATTCTCTCGAAGGCTGATTTTTCGAAGACTTTTCATTGAAGGCTGATTTTTTCGAAGCCTTTTCATCGTTAGGAGCTGATATTATCGAAGCTCCTTTGCTAATGCCGAGGATATCCTGATTAACCGGTTTTTTCGAAGTGTTTGAAGGCCTTTAGATTTTATGGCAGAAATTGGACATCTCCGAGCCGTGTTAATTTGGACGTAGCCTTTTAGTATGACCGTAGTCTTTATGTTCAGCCGTAGCCTTTAGTCCCCGGGTGAGATGACCTCGGCTTTTATATCGAGGGTATGCCTTTTTAGGGGTGTTACAAGTTCGAATATATAGCCTTGGACTTAATATCGGGGTATGCCTTTTTTCTAAGGTCTTATGATTTTGAGTATGCCTTCTTGAGGTATTATAAGCTCAATTTTGCCTCATCGAGGTCTTATAGGTTTAATGTTGCCTGATTGAGTTCTTGAAATTAGTCCCCGAGTGAGATGACCACTGCCTTAATATGAAGGGTATGCCTTTTTAGGGGTCTTATAAGTTCGATATTATAGATTTGGCCTTAATATCGGGGTTATGCCTTTTTTAGATCTTATAAGTTTAAGCATGCCTCGTTGAGGTCTTATACATATATGATTTTTCCTCATTGAGGTCTTATGAGAGCATGCCTCGTTGAGATCTTACAGATATGATGTTGCCTCAATGAGGTCTTACAAATTCGATGTTTCCTCAATGAGGTCTTACAAATTCAATGTCACCTCATTGAGGTCTTACAGATTTGACGTCACCTCATTGAGGTCTTACAAATTTTATGTCACCTCATTGAGGTCTAACAGATTCGATGTCGCCTCATTGAGGTCTTACAGATTATATGTCGCCTCATTGAGGTCTTATGAGTTCGAGCCTTTGAAGACTCGATGAGCTGACGGCCAATGATAGTCCCCGAGCATTCGAGAGTATTTGGCCCTTGAGCTGTTTCATGCAATAATAGTAAACTTCTTTGAGGCGCAAAGTATTTTGATGAATAAGAATGCTTCTTTGAATACTTGATACATGCATACATGTTTTTTTCCCTCGGGGGCTTGACTGTTCTACATGGACATGGTTCATTTGACCGTTTGGCCCAATACAACATTCTCCTATCGAGGTCCTCTTGGGCATATTTTGATTTCTTCGAAGAAGTAACCTCCGAGGGTGATGCCCCCTAGTATTCGAGGTTGATTGAAAAGAAGCCTTGAATACTTTTTGATTTTTCCTTAGGTATCATATTGGTGTTGCCTCGTTAAAAACCTTGCCGGTAAAACACATTTGTGATAAGACCCGATCTAAGAGAAAAAAAGTGCAAGGCATTTTTTTAAAACCCAAGGTCTTCGAGTTGACGGGTGCCTCGATTTCTCTCTATCAAACATCTGCAAAAGGTTAGTGTGGAACATAAAAATGAAAGGGGAGAGGTTATACCTTAGCAATAATAGAGTTTGAGCATTGATATGTTCCAATTGATTGGAAGTTGCTCGCCTTCCATGGTGCTAAGTTTGTAAGATACTTTGCCTACTACTTTGAGGACGCGGTACGGTCCTTCCCAGCTAGGGCCTAGTTTCCCTTCATTTGGGTTTCGAGTGTTGAGGGTGAATATCCTTAGAACTAAGTCCCCGACTCCAAAGTATCGGAGATTTGTTCTTCTGTTTTAGTATCTTTCGATCATTTGGTTTTGAGCGGCCATTCGAACTAATGCGTCCTCGCGCGTTTCATCTAGTAGCTCGAGGGCGGTGTTCATGGCCTCGTTGTTTGAGTCCTCAAAGGCGTGCTAGAATCTGGCACTTGGTTCTCCGACCTCGGCCGATATCAATGCCTCAGACCCATATACCAAATAGAACGGGGTCTCTCCTGTGCTTGACTTTGAAGATGTTCGATATGCCCATAGTACTTCGGGCAGCACTTCTCTCCACTTTCCTTTTGCATTCTCTAACTTCTTCTTTAGGTTTTGAATGATAACTTTGTTTGTGGACTCGGCCTGACCGTTCGCAATTGGGTGGTAAGACGTCGATAGGATCCTTTTGGTTTTATGATCCTCAAGGAATTCTGTCACCTTGCTGCCGATGAACTGCTTTCCATTATCACATGTAATCTCGGAGGGGATCCCGAATCGGCATATGATGTGGTCCCATATGAATTCAATGGCTTCTTTTTATCTTATCTTCTTGACGTCCTGCGCTTCTACCTATTTCGATAAGTAGTCAGTCATAAATAAGATAAATCTAGCTTTACCTGGCACCGTTGGTAGGGGACCGACGATGTCCATTCTCCATTTCATGAATGGCCACGGGGATAGGACTGAGTGTAGTTTTTCACCAGGTTGATGAATCATTGATGCAAATCTTTGGCATTTGTCACATCTTCGAACAATTTTCTTGGTGTCTTTTTCCATGCTATCCCAATAGTATCCTTCTCTGATTACATTTCGAAGGAGTCGGCTCCGGAGTGGTTGCCACAAGAGCCTTCGTGGATTTATCGTAGCACATAGTTGGTGTCCCACGGTCCCAAGAATACTTCTAGTGGTCCATCGAGGGTCCTTCTGTACAGTGTTCCATTCTCGTCGAGTGAAAATCGGGCTGCCTTGGCTCGAAGGGCCCTCGATTCCTTTGGATCCGCGGGGAGCTTCCCATGTTTCAAGTAGTCAGTGTACCTGTTCTTCCAATCCCATGTTAGACTTGTTGAGTTGATTTCGGCATGGCCTTCTTCGATCATCGATTTGGATAGTTGCACAACAGTCCCCGGGAGTATGTCATCTTCTTTGACAGAAAATCCCAAGTTTGCGGGTGCATCGGCCTCGCTATTTGTTCTCGAGGTATATGGATTAGGGTCATTCTTTGAAGCGATGCAATGTAACTTGAAGCTTTTCTAAGTACCTTTGCATCCTATCTTCTCGAACCTTGAAGCTTCCATTCACTTGGTTTACAACTAGAAGAGAGTCGCATTTTTCTTCGAGGACCTTTGCTCCTAGGCCTTTAGCCAGTTCGAGACCTGCAATCATGGCCTCATACTCAGCCTCATTGTTAGTCAACTTTGATGTTTTTATAGATTGTCTAATTGTGCCACCCATAGGAGGTTTTAGAACTATACTGAGTCCGGACCCTCTCACGTTTGAGGCACCGTCTGTGAGGACAGTCCGTACCCCCGATGATGTGACCATTTTTAGCAAGAGTTCTTTCTTTACCTCGCACGAGGGCAGGCGTAAAGTCAGCCACGACGTCCACCAAAATTTGGGACTTGATGGCCGTTCTGGGTTGGTACTCGATATCGTACCCCCCGAGTTCAATGGCCCACTTGGCCAATCGGCCCGATAATTCAGGCTTATGCAAGATGTTTCAAAGAGGGTATGTTGTTAAAACATATATACGATGGCATTGAAAATAAGCTTTCAATTTACGAGATGCACTTATTAACGTAAAAGCTAATATTTCCAAGTGCGGATACCTGGTTTCAGCAACTCCTAGGATCCTACTTACGTAATACATAGGGAATCACGTACCTCGTTCTTCTCAAACCAACACACCACTTACCGCCAGCTCAGACACGGCCAAATACAAGTACAACATTTCGTCCTCCTTCAGGGTATGGTGCAGAGGTGGGATCGAGAGATACCACTTTAATTTTTCTAAGGCATGTTGGCATTCCAGGGTCCACTCGAAATTGGTTTTCCTCTTGATGTAAAGACCCGTAAAATTTCTATACTAAAGACGATGCTAGGGAAGGTCCTCATATTGTTATAACAGTAGTAAATCTTAAAACGGACCCTTTTTGGATTAAAAAGTACCCCAAGACTTAAAAGATGAAATTTTCCAGAGTTGCGCGAGTCTGCGGTCACTATGCGATCGCAGATCAGGTATGCGGACCGCATAGTGGTCGCATACCTGGACAGTTGCTGTCCATTTAGAGGACATCTATGCATCGCATAATGCGATCGTATTTCACGAATGCGGGCCGCATAGTTGTCGTATTCTTGCACCTCTATTTTTGCGGAGGGAGTTATGCGACGCACTATGTGATCGCATAACAGGTATGCGGACCGCATAGTGGTCGCATACCTGGGTAATCTTCTTTCGTTTTTGGTCCATTTGAAGGCCATTTATGCGACAGGAATGCGGATCGTATAATAGGAATGTGATCGCATTCCTGACCGCATACCTGCTTCGGGACTCCTAATTTCTAATGTTAAAACCCAACCCCCAGCTTTATAAAACACCCCTCCCCTTCATTTTTAGCGACTATCTAATCAAAATAGAGAGAAGTGAGAGTGTGTTCTAGTGAGAGAAGTCCCCACATTCCCCAAGTTGGTCCCCCATCTCTACTCAGGCCTGGAATTAATCGAGTACTTGTCATCTTCTTCACCATAAGAGGTAAGCCTCCGCCCCATTCCCCGAAATTTTAGGATTTTAGTTAGGATAGAACACACATAGGTTGGTTCTTGAAGATAAGAGTTAAGACCTTGCATGCATGTGAATAATCTACCTTAATCTAGGAAAGGGAAGTAAGCTAGGGCAATCTTTCACTAAAAAGAGGCTAGTTAATCTAAAGGACCACATAGTATTTGATAAAATGCCCAAATGGGTTCAAGGTTCCTAACTCTAAGTTTGAATGTGTAATTTTGTAAATTAGATTGAAGGGGACAGAAGGTCCGGTGATTTGGGGTAAAAATTGAAGGGAAACTCCAACTCGAGGTATGTATGGCTAACTCTAATCCTCATAGGATAGACCCATTATGATCACTTTCTGGGTATGATTCTCTTGTTGGATATCTATGGAAGTTATGTGTTCTATGTGCCTAATTGAGAAATTCTTGCTTCTATGTCATTCCATGTTAATACCATATCGTTGTGCTACTTGAGTATATTAGTTTTGATCTTTATGTTCCTCCTTCTACTATGTGTGCGATCCTTGCATATGATGGCTGTGGTAAATATGAAAGATTGGAATGATATGAAATATGAATCAAAAAGTTGTTATGATAGGAAATGTGGGTAAAGAGATGGTAATGATGTGAAGTTGTGAAACATGAATTAATGGAATGTATGATTATGGAATACAAATTAAAGGATGAATTGTTGTGAAATGTGAATCAAAGGATTCTAATGATATGAAAGACGAATCAAAGAACAATATTTGTTGGGGATGAAAAAGGTTAAAAATGATGTAAGTAATCTAAAACACCCATAATTGTAGCAGGAGAATGTCTTAGGGGTGAGAAGGACTATCCGGTCTTGCTGGGATCGGACTCCATGCCGTACACATGGATGACTTGATATTGTGATATGATTATGATTTGATGATGATTATTGTCCTCACTATTTTCAGTTGAGATGGCCTAGCCGATTGGGAAGAGATCAGACTCCGTCTATTGTACACGAGCCACGGTGTTAGCCTAGACGATTCAGGGAGAGATCAGACTCCGTGAGAACAAGCCATGGTGGTTATATCTGATGTGATTGAAATTAGGACCTCACCTAGGATGGCTTAGCCGATCGGTCAGAGATCGGACTCCGTGTGACAACGACACGGTGGATCAGTAAGAGGAAACTTAAAAGTACATTAACCAAAAGATAGCAAAACAGGATGTGGGACGTGGTAATTGTTGTTGTGATTTTCCAGGTTTCAGTGTATTGTTGTATGATGCCTCTATTCATATTTGAATGTTATTGTTTAACCTATTTGGAGTAGGTTTGTTCATACATGCTAATACTATTCAATGGTACTAATGCCTCTTTTCCCGGGGGTGCTACATCTCTTATATGGATGTAGGTGGTTCCGTAGCAGGTAGCGCTGATCGCCAATAGTGGTGCCTTCCCTGCATCTCTTCAGCAGTCTTGGTGAGCCCCACTTCCTCTCGGGGCTGTGTGTAGTTCCTGTTGACTCATTTTGTTTATGCCGTTTCTTTTTAGGTATAGCCGGGGCCTTGTTACCGGCAAGTCTATGTATTCTTCTCCGTACTCTTAGAGGCTCCGTAGACATTATGTGGGTTGTATATTTATATTTGGGGTAGTGTACTCGTTTGTAATTACGATTCCGTACCGGGAGTGTTGTATTTTAGAATGTATGTTTTGGGAAGATTAAATGTTGAAAATGTTAAAAAAGGAAATTCGACTTATGTTGTAAATGCATGCTTTGATTCTATTTTGCTGTTTCACTTATAAATGTAAACTATGAATAAGGGTAAATGCGTTGGGTAGGATAGTCAATCCAGGTCCACTTGACCGGGTTCATCCAGTTAGGCGCCGGTCTCGTCCCATCTGTTTTAGGGCGTGACAAACTTGGTACCAGAGCCTAAGGTTTTAAAAGTGTCCTAGATTGTCTCGGAGCCATGTCTAGTAGAGCCCTTCTTATCGGTGTGTTGTCGACCACACCTATAATTAGGGGGCTGCATGGACATTTAGGAAAGTACCCTTTTATTTCTATTCTATATCGTGCGATGTGGTGAAAGGTGAGGTTGTCTACCTCTAACTTGTGCATTGTTAAAATTTTCAGTAAATGGCACCCAAGAAGAGACCTTGACTCGGCCTAGAGGCCAATGCCACTCTAGAAGTGGTCATAAATTCTCCAGCTGATGGTGCGGGTGCGAATGATTCCCTAGCCACAAATCAGCCTGACTCCTCCGCTCCAGGCCAGACTATTCCTATTCCTTCTCCAGCGGAGGGTGCTGAAATCCCTCTCACTAATACTCCTGACCCACCTCCAGCTCCAGCTTCCCGTCCTGGTATTTCTGATAGGGACCTTAGGGGATCTATCCAGATGTTGACCCAGTTAGTGGCCTCCCAGGCCCAAAGATCAAATGCTGCCCCTACATCCTATAGCGAGCCAGGGGATTCTTCAGGTTCCAGAGTCAACCAGTTTCTACGGTTAGCCCCTCCAGAGTTCACAGGCACCGACCCACAGGCTGATCCTCAGGTGTTCATTGATGAGATGTACAAAACCCTCCGATTTATGAGGGCTACTAAGACAGAGGGGGTTTAGTTGGCTTCCTATCGTCTGAAGGTAGCGGCATATTCATTGTTCGAAATGTGGGATAGTTCCCGTGGGGAGGGGATCCCTCCGGAGAGGTGGGATGAGTTTGTAGATGCCTTCATGGACCATTTCTTGCCCGCCAAGACTATGGCAGCCCGTGCTACAGAGTTTGAGGTCCTCAAGCAGGGTAACATGAGTGTGTATGAGTATCATATGGAGTTCGTGCGCTTGTCCAAATATGTTGTTTATATGGTGTCTACTATGGAGGCTAGGGTTCGTCGGTTCGTGCAGGGCCTTGGTCCCTTGATTATTAATGAAGCTGCTACAGCTGCTCTGCATTCAGATATGAAGTATGGGAAGATTATGGGATTTTCCCAGGCTACAGAGGCTAAAAAATTGAAGATAAGAATGGAGAGAGAGAGTAGTAGTAGAGCCCGGTCGGCGGGCAGCCACGGGGGTTGAGATACCACAACCGATCTTGTTGAATTGGGAATGGTAGATTTTGATATGATTATGGGGATGGATAGGCTCTATTCGTGCTTTGCTAAACTCGATTGCCGAACTAGAATTATGAGGCTCGAGTTTCATAATGAACCAGTTATCGAGTGGGAGGGGAATAATATTGTGCCAAGAGGTAGGTTTATTTCCTACCTTAAGGCCTCAAAGATGATCAGAAAAGGATGCTTCTACAATTTGGTCCGGGTTGCGGACACCACTTCAGAGGTGCCTGCCCCCGAGTCCGTGCCTGTCGTGAATGAGTTTCTTGAGGTTTTTCTAGATAAGCTTCCTAGGATTCCACAAGATAGAGAGATTGATTTCAGTATTGATGTATTTCGAGATCAGCCAATATCTATTCCACCCTACAGGATGGCACCGGCAGAATTGAGGGAGTTCAAGGAGCAATTGAGGGACCTTCTAGAAAAGGGTTTAATTAGTCCTAGTGTGCCGCCTTGGTGCGCACCGGTTATTTTTGTCCGAAAGAAATATGGGTCGCTTCGAATGTGTATTGGTTATTGGCAGCTCAACAAGGTCACCATAAAAAAAAAGTACCCATTGCCTCAGATAGATGATTTGTTCGACCAATTGCAAGGTGCTAGGTTCTTCTCAAAGATTGATTTACGGTACGTGTATCACCAACTAAAGATCAGGAATAGGATATTCCTAAGACCGCATTCAGGACTTTTTATGGGCACTACGAATTCTTGGTAATGTCCCTTAGGCTAACCAACGCCCCAACAACTTTTATGGATCTTATGAACTGGGTTTTCAAACCGTTTCTTGAATGTTTCGTAATAGTCTTCATCGACGATATCCTTGTTTACTCGCGAAGTCAGGAAGATCATGCTAATCACCCCAATGCAGTTTTGCAGACTCTTCATAAGCACCAGTTGTATGCAAAGTTTTCAAAATGTGAGTTTTGTCTAGAATCAGTCACCTTTTTAGGCCATGTTGTTTCCAGGGAAGGGATTCGGGTTGATCCCCCAAAGATTGCAGTGGTAAAGGATTGGCCTAGACCGACGACCCCGACAAAGATTTGCAGTTTCTTGGGTTTGGCTTGATATTATTGGAGGTTCGTGGAGGGATTCTCTACCCTCGCCTCCCCATGGACTAAGATGACGCAGAAAGCGGTTAAGTTTCAGTGGTCTGATGCTTGCAAAAAGATTTTTCAAGAAATGAAATCAAGATTGACTTCAGCGCGAATGTTGACCTTGCTAGAAGGTTCAGAAGGGTTTGTGGTGTGTATTGATGCAAGGAGGTAAGGTAATAGAATATGCTTCTAGGTAGCTCAAGAATCATGAGAAGAATTATCCGACGCATGATTTGGAGCTCACAGCAGTTGTGTTTGCGTTAAAAATCTGGCGGCATTATCTTTATGGGGTCCATGTGGACGTGTTCACAGATCACAAGAGCCTTCAGTATTTCTTCAAACAGAAGGAATTGAACTTAAGGCAGTGTAGAAGGTTGGAATTGCTCAAAGATTATGATATGAATATTTTGTACCATCCAGGAAAGGCCAATGTAGTGGCGGACGCTCTTAGTCAAAAGTCCATGGGTATCTTGGCTTATTTGGAAGCAGGTCAGAGACCTTTGGCGCGGGAAGTTTATCAGCTGGCCAGTTTGGGGGTCTGTCTTTCGGCTTCAGATGAAGGGAATGTTGTGGTGCATAATGGAGCGGAGTCTTCACTTGTGGCGGATGTCAAGGAAAAGCAAATCAGGGATCCAACATTGGATCAGTTGAGAGAGGCAATTCTAAATCACAGGACTACAACATTTTCACTCGGCAATGGTGACTGTGTTTTCCGGTGCCAAGGGAGGCTATGTGTTTCGGACATGGATGATTTTCGGGAGAGAGTTATTGCAGTGGCTCACAATTCCAGGTATTCCGTACACCCAGGTTCTACAAAAATGTATCATGATCTCAAGGATATTTATTGGTGGAATGGTACAAAGAGGGGTGTGGCAGACTTTGTGGCTAGGTGTCCGAATTGTCAGCAGGCGAAGGCCGAACATCAGAGGCCTGGTGGGTTGGCGCAGCTTATGGAAATACCAACATGGAAGTGGGAGATGATCAATATGGACTTTGTGGTGGGGTTACCACGCATTCCGCGTAAGTTCGACTCGATTTGGGTGATAGTGGATCGGCTCACGAAGTCAGCGCATTTCTTGCCAGTAAAGTCCACCGATACTGCAAAACAATATGCTCAGTTGTATATCAGAGAAATAGTCATACTCCATGGCGCTCCAGCATCTATTATTTTGGATCGATAGGCCTAGTTCACATCTAACTTTTTGAGGAAATTCCAGCAAGGTTTTGGTACGCAGGTAAATCTCAGCACAACATTCCACCCATAGACTAATGGGCAAGCAGAGTGGACTATTCAGACTCTTGAAGACATGTTACGAGCTTGTGTACTTGATCTTAAGGGTAGTTGGGATGATCACTTGCCGGTTATAGAGTTTGCTTACAACAACAGTTTCCATGCTAGTACCCAGATGGCCCCATTCGAAGCATTGTACAAAAGAAGGTGTATATCTCCAATTGTATGGTTCGAGGTTGGAGAGGCGGAACTGATAGGACCGGATCTTGTGCATCAAGCTATGGAGAAGGTTGGAGTCATTTCGGAGAGGTTGAAAACTTCCCAGAGTTGTTAGAAATCGTACTTTGACGTTCGTCGTAGTAATTTGGAGTTTCAAGTAGGTGATTAGGTATTTTTTAAGGTATCTCCCATGAGGGAGTCATGCATTTTGGAAAGAAGGGGAAGTTGAGCCCAAGGTATGTTGGACCATATAGGATTTCCTAGAGGATAGGACATGTAGCGTATAGGCTGGAGTTGCCCCGTGAGATGTCATTAGTGCACCCGGTGTTTCATGTGTCCATGTTGAAAAAGGTAGTTGGAGATCCATCTGCCATCGTATCGGTTGAGGCTCTTGAAGTTAATGAAGAGTTGTCATATAAAGAAGTTCCCGTCGCTATTCTTAATAGGCAAGTTCGTAGGTTGAGAAACAAGTAGATTGCTTCAGTTAAAGTATTACGGTGGAGTCAACAAGTCGAGGAAGCCACGTGGGAAGCGGAAAGTTAAATGAAAGAGAAATAGCCTCATTTGTTTGAATAAGTCAAGTAGTGGTTTTGGAGATTGTTGCCTTTAGGCAAATGCATTTTGTGTCATATTTTGTGCAAGAACACCCCACTTGCATATCTCCCTTCCCCATATGACTTTTTCAATCTTGTGCCATATTTGTGAGTATTGTGTTAGTTGAATTATGTGAAACCCATTGAAATAATTGAGTTATGTGAAATTGGTTGTGTTATCTGCACTTTGTACAACTTGTGAAGTAGTTAAAAGTATGTGGAACTTGTTGAGATATGTTTCGGGGGCCCTCTGGCAGGTGGATAGGCCTATTTACAGGGGAAACTCTGGAAAGATTTTCAGAAAATATCAGAGTTAGTGAAAATTGGGAGGGGGACTGGTGTCCTTGTGTTTTCTTCCCCAAAGTGACTCCCTGACTCCTCATTCGACGACAAATGATTTTAAGTAGGGGAGGATGTAAAGACCCATAAATTTTCTAGACTAAAGACGACGCCTGGGTAGATCCCCATATTGTTATAACAGTAGTAAATCTTAAAACGGACCGTTTTTGGAGTAAAAATTACCCCAAGACTTAAAAGATGAAACTTTCCAAAATTGCGCGGGTCTGCGATCACATATCAAGTATGCGGACCGCATAGTGGTTGCATACCTGGAAAATTGCTGTCCATTTAGAGGACAACTATGCGGCCCATAATGTGATCACATTTCACGAATGCAGGCCGCATAGTTGTCGCATTCTTGCACCTCTATTTTTGCGGAGGGAGTTACGTGACGCACTATGCGATCGCATAACATGTATGCGGACCGCATAGTGGTCGCATACCTGGGCAGTCTGCTTTCCTTTTTGACTCATCTGAAGGCCATTTATGCGACAGGTATGCGGACCGCATAGTGGTCGCATACCTGGGCAGTCTGCTTTCCTTTTTGACTCATCTGAAGGCCATTTATGCGACAGGTATGCGGACCGCATAATAGGAATTCGATCGCATTCCTGACCGCATACCTGCTTCCGGGCTCCTAATTTCTAATGTTAAAACTCGACCCCCAACTTTATAAAACATCCGTCCTCTTCATTTTTAGCGACTATCTGATCAAAATCGAGAGAAGTGAGAGTGGGTTATAGTGAGAGAAGTCCCCATCTTCCCCATGTTGGTCCCCCATCTTTACTCAGGCCTGGAATTAATCGAGTAGTCGTCATCTTCTTCACTATAAGAGGTAAGCCTCCACCCCATTTCCCCAAATTTTCAGATTCTAGTTAGGAGAGAACACACATAGGTTGGTTCTTGAAGATGAGAGTTAAGACCTTGAATGCATGTGAATAATCTACCATAATCTAGCAAAGGGAAGTAAGCTATGGCAATCTTTCACTGAAAATAGGCTAGTTAATCTAAAGGACCACATAGTATTTGATAAAATGCCCAAATGTGTTTAAGGTTCGTAACTCTAAATTTGAATGTGTCACATTGTAAATTAGATTGAAGGCATCAGAAGGTCCGATGATTTGGGGTAGAAATTAAAGGGAAATTCCAACTCGAGATATGTATGGCTAACTCTAATCCTCATAGGATAGACCCATTGTGCTCACTTTCCGGGTATGATTCTCTTGTTGGATATCTATGGAATTTATGTGTTCTATGTGCCTAATTGAGAAATTCTTGCTTCTATTCATTCCATGCTAATACCATATCGTTGTGCTACTTGAGTATATGAGTTGTGATCCTTATGTTCCTCCTTCTACTATGTGTGCGATCCTTGCATATGATGGGTGTGGTAAATATGAAGGATTGGAATGGTATGAAATATGAATCAAAAAGTTGTTATGATAGGAAATGTGGGTAAAGAGATGGTAATGACGTGAAGTTGTGAAACATGAATTAATGGAATGGGTGGTTATGGAATATGGATTAAAGGATGAATTGTTAAGAAATGTGAATCAAAGGATTCTAATGATATGAACGACGAATCAAAGAACAATATGTGTTGGGAATCAAAAAGGTTAAAAAATCTAAAACACCCATAATTGTAGCAGGAAAATGTCCTTGGGATGAGAAGGCCTATCCGGTCTGGCTGGGATCGGACTCTATGCCGTACACATGGATGACTTGATATTGTGATATGACGATATAGCCGATCGGGCAGGGATCGGACTCCGTGTGCTGTGCACGAGCCACGGTGTTAGCTTAGTCGATTTAGGCAGAGATCGGACTCTATGAGAACAAGCCACGGTGGTTATATGTGATGTGATTGAAATTCGGAGCTCACCTAGGATGGCTTAGCCAATCGGGAAAAGATCGGACTCCGTGTGACAACGACACGGTGGATCAGTAATAATAATAACAAGAGGAAACTTCAAAGTACATTAACCAAAAGATGGCAAAACGGGATGTGGGATGTGCTAATTCTTGTTGTGATTTTCCAGGTTTCAGTGTGTTGTTGTGTGATGCCTCTATTCATGTTTGACTGTTATTGTTTAACCTATTTGGAGTAGGTTTGTTCATACATGCTAGTACTATTCAATGGTACTAACGTCCCTTTTGATGGGGGCGCTACATCTCTTATATGAATGTAGGTGGTTCCGTAGTAGGTAGCGCTGATCGCCGATAGTCGTGCCTTCCCTCCATCTCTTCAGTGGTCTTGGTGAGCCCCACTTTCTCTCGGGGCGATGTGTAGTTCATGTTGACTCATTTTGTTTGTCGTTTCTTTTGAGGTATAGCCGGGACATTGTTACCAGCAAGCCTATGTATTCTTCTCTGTACTCTTAGAGGCTCGGTAGGCATTATGTGGGTTGTATATATGTTTTTAGGGTTAAGTTGTCATACTCGTTTGTAATCACGATCCCGTATCGGGAGTGTTGTATTTTAGAATGTATGTTTTGGGAAGATTAAATGTTTAAAATGTTAAAAGAGGAAATTTGACTTATGTTGTAAACGCATGCTTTGATTCTATTTTACCGTTTCACTTATAAATGTAGATTATAAACACGGGGAAATGGGTTGGGTAGGAAAAACAATCCAGGTCCGTTTGACCGGGTTCATCCGGTTAGGCGCCGGTATCGTCCTTTGGTTTTGGGGCGTGACACTTGAGTAGGGAGAAGAAGTGGTGGCTCCGATCTGATGACCTAGAGATGAATTGGCCTAAGGCCGATATCCGCCCGGTCAGCCATTGTATCGCTTTCACATTATTTACCATGGTGATTTCCTTGATGTCCTTGATTTTGTCGGGATTGATCTCAATTCCCCGGTTCGACACCATGAAGCCCAAAAATTTGCCCGATCCGACTCCGTAGGCGCACTTCTCGGGGTTGAGCTTCATGTTGTACCTTCTAAGGATATCCAATATTTCCTGCAAATGAGTCGAATGGTCCTCTGCATGCAGGCACTTAAATAACATGTCATCAATGTAAACTTCCATAGACTTGCCTATTTGATGTTCAAACATCTTATTAACTAGGAGTTGATATGTGGTTTCCGTATTTTTTAGCCTGAATGGAATTACATTATAACAATATGCACCATACTTCGTGATGGATGAAGTCTTTTTCTGGTCATTCAGGTTCATTTAAATTTGATTGTACCCAGAGTAAGCATCACGAAAAGTAAGGATCTCGTTGGCAGGCCGTGGCATCGATCAAGCGATCGATGTTGGGAAATGGGAATGAGTCTTTAGGGCATGCTTTATTCGGGTTTTTGTAATCTATACACCTTCTTCCTATTTTGAGAAAATTTGTTACCTCGTCTTTGACGAATGCATGTTTTACCTCAAACTGAGGCTTGTTCAAGCTCTTAGAACATTGACTTTGTCACCCTTGATCAACCGCTCATCGATCACCTATTCCTCGGGTTCAACCGAGGGTGTAGACTGCGGTTGCTATTTGTCTATCTGCTTGTGTTTGGACTTCTCCGAGGTGGAAGGTGTCAATGCCGGTGACACGTCATGTACTGAATGCATCTCTTTTGCTGCATGCTGCTCTCCATACACCTTTTTTACACCATCCTTTGTTGGGAGCTTCATCATTTGATGAAGAGTTGATGACACAGCCCTCATACTATGAATCCATGGCCTTCCGAGTAGGGCATTGAATCTCATGTCACCTTCGATGACATGGAACTTGGTATCTTGAATCGTACCGGCCATGTTGACTGGGAAGATGATTTCCCCCTTCGTTGTCTCAATTGCCATATTGAATCCGTTCAGGACTCGAGAGTCGGGCACGATTTGGTCGAGCAGTTCGAGCTGCTCCACAACCCTCGACCTGATTATGTTGGCCGAGCTACCTGGATCCACGAGCAAACATTTAATTTGAAACTTATTTAAAAGGAGAGAAATTACCAGTGCATCATTATGAGGCTGAGATAAGGCCTCGATGTCTTCCTCGTTGAATGTGAGGGTATCCTCGGGTGTATAGTCCGGAGTCCGCCTTTCCCTTGCGAGGGATACTTTTGTTCCCTTGAACATGGGTCATTGTGGGACGTTGACTCCTCCGATGATCATGTGAATGATATGTTGTGGCTCCTTTGGTCCATTTTTTCTATTGGCATCTCTTTATCGAATGTTGTTATTGGCCCGGTCGCTGAGGAACTCTCGAAAGTGCCCTTTGTTGAACAATCGTGATACCTCTTCTCGAAGCTGTCTGCAGTCCTCGGCCATGTTCCCATGAGTGCCATGGTATATACACATTAAGTTGGGGTTCCTTCGGGAAGGATCTGATTATATGGGCTTGGTCCACCTGGTGATCTTGCCTATGGCCGATAAGATTTTTGAGGCATCGATGTTGAAGTTGTACTCTGTCAATCGAGGTGTATCCACTAGCGTCGAATGCCTATCAAACCCTGATTTGCTCACGAGTCCCCGGGAGCTTTGGCCTCGATCCATTCTTCGATCATTTAGAGGTATATTACTCCTAGAAGCGTTTCTTCGGTCTTCAACATATGGTTGGTATCTCTCCTTATTTTCCCTTGGCTCCCTTTTCGCATTCCTCGATTCTTTTTCTAAAAGCTTGCTTGGATATACTGAGCCCGAAGGGGCTCCCAATTGGTTGTCCTTGACCCTGATTTTCGATTGGTACCTGTTGTGTACATCCGCCCATGTTACGGAGGGATACTCGATCAAGTTTTGTTTCAGCTGCTTCGAAGCTATCTAGGTTCTTTCATTCAAGCCCTGAGTGAAGGCCTACACTGCCTAGTCATCGGAGACTAGCGGTAATTCCATTCGTTCCATTTGAAAGCGGGATACAAATTCCCTCAGCATATTGTTCTCTCTTTGTTTGATCTTGAAAACATCAGACTTCCTTGTAGCTACCTTAATGGCACCAGCATGTGCCCTCACAAAGGAGTCTGCCAGCATGGCAAATGAATTTATCGAGTTCGGGGGAAGGTTGTGATACCACATCATGGCCCCTTTGGACAGTGTTTCTCCAAATTTTTTCGATAAGACATACTCAATCTCGTCATCCTTTAAGTCATTCCCTTTTATACCACAAGTACAAGTGGTAATATGCTCATTGGGGTCCGTGGTCCGTTGTACTTCGGGATATCGGGCATCTTGAACTTCTTCGGAATGGGATTCAGATCCTCACTCGATGGAAATCGTTTCTGCATGAACTTCTTCGAATACCCACTCAAAATCAGAGGTGCACCCGGGATGACCCTCGAGTTATAGGTTTCTACTTTTTTGTCGTTGGCCTCTATCTTCTTTTCTCCTAATTCAATCCTTTTAGTAAGGTCCTCGAGCATTTTCATAACAGTGGGATCTCTTCCTGATCCATTGTTACTCGAACTTTCCGGTGCTTGCTCCACTTGAGGAGTTGTTTCTGGTCCTGCTATGCTCGGGGTCTTCTACTGACTTTGTAACTGAGCTGTAGCCATTTGCTGTGCTTGTAACATTTAAAAAACGAACTGTAGGCTGGCTTCTCTTTCTTCCGGAGCTTGTGTTCCTTGCACTTCATGTTGGTCACCTCCGCGCACACTTCCATCGGTATCGGTGCCTATATTAATATGCAAAGCATTGCTTGAGTTCACATCGACGGGGAGTGGTGCTGGTACTACCCCAGGATTTTGCGGTGGTACTCCAACGACTGAGTCCGCTACGATGTTCTCTACATGGGACTCAAGGCCATTGTTTCCATGTCATTTGCTGAGATAGACATTTTTTTACCTGAAATCAAAGATTCCTTGTCAAGAAAAAGTGTGAAAAATAACTTGGGTTTTCAAAAAACTAGTACCAAAACAATCACTATTATTTTTGGCCCCAGGGTGGGCGCCAACTGTTTACCTTGAAAATGGTTTTAACAATTATATTTGATTTGTGGTTCTAAAAATATGTGAGTTATCTTAATACTAGTTGATAATCAAGAAATGATAAGTGTAAGTAAGAAGAACGAAATAAGCAAACAAAGGTTGGCTCAAGACTGGGGCCTCGAGCTCAGTGGAATTGGGGGCCTCGGGGTCCAATAGTAGCAATAAATGAAGAACATTAAAATAAAGAACAATAAAGCTATAAGACAATGTTGAGCACGAAAAGAATTTAGAGTGTTCAATTGCAGTAAATGTTCATGTGTTTTACAAACTGATAGGGATTCCCTTTATATAGGAGGGGAGAATCCCAACATAGTCATGTCTAATTATGACAAAGAAATGCTATGGGTGCAGCTGTATAACAGCTCAGTACAAACTTGTACTATCTCTTGCAGACCTTATCATCTCTAACCACGTGTCCTTGGGAGTTTCCACCTTTCCATGACGACCATCAATTTTCATACTGTCTCGAGGTATGATGTGATGAGCCTCTAATATACTCTTTCGAGGGAAGCACCTTGCGGTCGAATTTCAGACTCTACTTCGAGCCTCTCGAAACCATGCTCGGAATGCCATAGAGGCCTTAAAATCGGGCTTCCCCGATTTTGACCGTATACAAGTACGACTTCTTCAAAGGTTGCATCTTGCTATTGCATGTGTGGGCGATGGAACACTTCTTTTAGAGAGAGCCTACAATAGACTATTTTGTGGGCACAAGTAACATGATTAAGAGTCACAAGGCAATGATGCAACATTGGGAAGCATCGAGTGGACAGGAATAATGGCGGTTTTTCTAGGCTCACCTCATTGGAGACTCCATCCAATGGAAACTCTAAAAATGAATTGGAAAGATTAGGTAATAGACCCACAAAAGTACTTCATTATATTAATTGGCATAGAGTGAATTCGACCATGCCACTTTGAGTTTTGAGGAAGTTAGACATATATCAAGATATCCCTTTATGGTCCCGCAAGTCCTTGTTTGAAGACTACTATAATGGATAGATACCAATTCCTAGGGTGACAAGGCTCCAAGAAGAGTAGTTTGGCTTGGTGGTGATTAGCAAGGGCTAAAATGCATGGTTTACTCTAGAATATTATTCATGGATATCAGAAAGAGACATGATCTCGCGGCCGTTGATTCCCTCTTCGTGAAACAACCACACTTTTCCTTTTATTTCATTTTTCCCATTCGTTTAACTTAACCACACCATCACGACCCAAATTCCACCATAGGGGTCGTGATGACACCTAATCTCTTAGACTAGGTAAGCCTATAACCTAACAACATTAAATCAACGGATCATGATGTAATAAGATAGAAATTAATATAAAAGAAAAAAATAGAGTTAATACAAGCCAATGTGGCAATACTCAAAACATCTCCCACAGAACTAGGTAGTATACAATCACGGCCACAAATTGAATACTTAAGAATATCTCAAAATATAATATTCGGATATAACAAATGGAAGTGTCAATGTAAGGATAGGACTCCAAGGGAATACGATGGTAAATAAAGCTCTACCTTGAATCCCATACGGTCAATGTAAGCTCTCACCGCATAGGCCCGCTGCCTCGAACACCTTGATTTGCCCATAAATGTGCAGAAATGTAGTATGAGTACATCACGGTCAGTACCCAGTGAGTATCAAGAATAACCTCGGTTAAGTAGTGATGAGGTTCAAGTCATGTGATACTCACTAGTTAAATAATCTATGCAATACATCAAAGATTGGTAACGATAAAAATAATATCTTCAAAACAAGTGATAATAGTTCAATGTAAGTAAAGGCTCAACTTCAACAACAAGTCATCAAGTAGAAACAAACACATTTGGCACCTCGTGCCCATGTTTCTGTCACAATATCAATATCAATCCTTATCACTCCACCTGAGACAACGTCAAAATATCTAAATGTATCGCTCCACCCTGACACAATCATAATATACAACTGTTCGCTCTTCCATGTCTTCCCTGACACATTCACGATATCCAACCGTATTGCTCCGCCCTAATAAAATCACAATATCCAGTTGTATCACTCCATCCTGAGAAAATCACAATCACAATCGCACGGCAAAACCCCGTGCGAACACCTAAACAATCCGCTTAAAAGGTCCACATGTTTCACAATTATCACGGAATAATAATGCCAAACTTTTATCAACTATATAAGCTCATGACTTATCAACAAAGTACACAAGGAGATGACAACAACATAACAATGCGGATAGGTGTTCAACACATAAAGCATGACTATGGCTAAACCAATTGTGGAGATCGTGATCATGTAGCCACAATGTGATTAAAGCATGTTTCATATAAAGTACATACTCAAATTAAGGTAAATTAATAGCCTAAGGTCTAGTATGGTCATAGGCCACATAGAGCAAACGATTAAGGCCAAATCCGAAAGGGTAATTCCCCCCACATAATGTTAGGCAAGATGCTTATCTCAAACAAGCCAAATCAACACTCTAAAAAGCCCTTTCTTCTCAAATCGACCTCTGAATGGTTCAAATATATCCAAAAACAATGCAATAACATAAAACACAGATATAGAAATAGTTTCCAATTAATAAAGCTCCAATCTTTATCAAATATAAAACAATCAACAAAAATGTCAACCTGGTCCCGCCTCCCCGAACCCGACAAATGCCTAAATCCGAGTCAAGAACACTTATCCCAAACCCAGTAGTGAAAATAGCCTCAATAATCGCCCAATCCGAGCTCCCAATCTCAAAATATAATAAAATAAGCCAAACCACCAAACATAATACACTGCCCAGTCTTTGCACATCTACGATCCAAACTGCTGCTTCTCCGATGATGTTTTTATGACAAAACCTCACTTTAATGAGTTCCACTTAAGATCTCGACCTCTCTCTCTTGCAAAAAGTACTCCGATTTTGCGTTAGTGTAGGTGCGAGGAAATTCTGCATCTATGAAACTCTCTCTCAAGCCAGCCTACTCTGCTTCTACGCCTATAACTCGGCATTTTTGATCTCACAGATGCGCCAAAATTCTTCGCATCTTCGAACATTTGATGCCCCAATCAAAACCTTGCTTCTGCGCTCTGCACCCAATACCTCGTAGGTGCGAAAATAGCTGACCAAAACTGCCAATTAGTTCCAAAAATATTAGGAAACTCATCTGAAACAAACCCGAGCACCCATGGACCCCGTCCAATTGCAACAACCAGTCCCAAAACATAACACGGACCTACTCTAGGCTTCAAATCTCAAAAAAAAAATAAAATAACAAACTATGAATCGCACACCAATTCAAGCTTAATGAACTGTTCCAAATTCTAAGCTTACATCGAACATGCCTAAACAACTCAGGATGGCACCAAATTTCGCACACAAGTCACAAATGACAAAAAGAACCTACTCCAACTTCTAAAACAAAAATGCAACCCCGATAGCCTTAAATTTAACTCCTGGTCAATCCTATGAACTTTCAAAACTCCAAATCATGACATACTCTTACGTCCAAAATCGCTATGTGAACCTATTGGACCCACCAAAACACTATTTCTGGGTCATCTATAAAAAAGTTAAACTCCGATCAACTCTTATAACGTAACCTTTCAACCTTCGAACTAAGTGTCCCAGTTCTATCCAAAACTACCCTGAAACTAAACTAACCATTCTCGCAAGTCACATAACAACAAATACACATACAAGAAGCATAAAATAGGAGGATGGGGCTCAAATACACAAAATAGCCGGCCGGGTTGTTACATTCTCCCCCCTTAAACAAATATTCATCCTCGAACGAGTTTAGAATCATACTTGGGGTATCAAAAAGGTGAGGGCATCTGCTCCGTATATCATGCTTGATTTCCCAAGTCGCCTCCTCGACCGATTGATTTCTCCACTGAACCATCACCAATGTAATATCCTTTAACCTCAACTTACGAACATGCCTATCAAAAAGGACACTATCTCCTCAACATAAATCAAATCCTTTTCCGACTACATTGAGCTCATATCCAACACATGTGACGGATCCTCATAATACTTCCGAAGCATGGAAACATGAAACACCAGATGAAGTCCCGATAATTTGGGACGTAAAGCAAGTCTGTAGGCCATCTTTCAACTGTATCCAACACTTCGAAAGGACCAATATACCGAGGGCTCAACTTTCCCTTCTTTTAGAACCTGATCACACCCTTCATGGGTGAAACTCTCTGTTACATCTCCCGTTTCATGTACGTTAAAGTTTCATCTTCAGTTAATTGACATATACGCCGGGATGAGATTATCTTGAGGTTAGTATATTTATAACAAGCAATAAGTAAGTTCCATAAAGGAAATGGTACACGAATTAAATAAAATCAGTTTCGTTGAAGGTTGTCGATTTGGGATAAAATACGTTCCCGAGCTATAATACCCTATACTTATGGACTAGTACCATACAAGGTACCATATGACCGTGATAGCATGATGCATAAAGTATATTAAAAATAAGTATAATTTTAAGTAATTTGATAGAATTCTTAATTATGTGGGTAGTTGGTTAATTACCGGGTAGCGGAATAATACCTAATTTATTATCAATTATAGGATAAGATAAAAAACTCCTCCCCCACCCTATGTGGAAGCAAGCCACCACCTAAACCAAATGACTCATTAGTCATGTTGGGAAGGTGGTAATTTAAGGTGTTAATTACAATACACCTCATGCTAACATTTCCGATGCACAAATACTAAATAAGACATTAGCTCAAAGATATTTATTACAAAATGTTCAACTAAACCTTGAAATCATCACGCTAAGAATACCTACAAGTTTCAACAATTCCATCGAGAATTTTTATACATTAAGCAACGTGATTCTCCAACCAATCCAACGAAATTTTTTAGAACTGTAGCAACGTAAAATTTTGTGATTCTAAAGGAGTACGATGCGAGCTTTTCCAAGAACATCATATAAAATTTTCCCTACTCCAGGTATGTTAAGGCTAATCTCTTCCTTCATTTTTCCTGATCTCGTAATTACACAAGTTTGATAACGACGTATAAATAAAAAAATTCATGTCCCAGAATTTACGTATATTTTTCCTAGTCTTGTAAGTACAATATTCAATTGAGTATTTCCTTCTTCTAGTCAAGAGAGAAGAGAGTCTATATATACAATATTACAGTAATTTAACTACCATCGAGCTATAATCGATGGGCAGGCCTCTATTGGGAAACCTCTGATGAGATGGTAAGTTATATGTCGAGCCTACTGTGGCCGAGCACCTATGAGCAAGCCTAGTTGGCTCCGATATAGAGCCTAGTATGGCCGAGTGCCTATGAGGGAGCCTACTACGGCAGAGCAGTTATATACATATACCGAGCCTTATAAGGATGAACAACTTATTTATTTACTATATTGAGAGAATAGAGTCAGTATCAACAGGTGAGAATATTTTTAGATTATCTTTGACCCCCAGTTACTTTCAATTATTATATTATCAGTTCAGTTTCAGCTTTCATTAAATTGCCTTACATACTTGGTACATTATTTCATACTGACGTCCCTTTCCGGGGGAACTGTATTTCATGCGTTAAGGTTCAGACAGACACATGGGTAGACCTCCTCAGTAGGTGTTGCCCCAGTTCAACTTTGTCGGTATGCTCCCCGTCCTTCAGAGTTTCCGGGTCTAGAAGTTTTTTGTACATCTTGTGTATATATGTAGATAGGTTATTGGTAGGTCGTGGCCCTGTTACGATCACAATACATCTATCAGTATAGGCTTGTAGACATATCCGGTCAGTTACTGTAGTATGTTGGGTTTGTAGGCCCTGTACGTGTATTTTGTTGTCTTGTCAGTTGTAGTAATTATGACGGCCTTGTCGGCCCAGCTTTATGTTGACATTTAGTCAGCGTTAGTCTCTATTTAGTTTTATATTTTACATCGCACATTTTCTTGTAATGTGGCCCATGGCCAATGTATGACATTACATGTTCAGATTCTCTTAGTCGCAAGTGGTACACACGGATAGGTGAGGCAGTGGGTTCCAGTCTCGCCCCTAGGCTCGGGGCATGACAAAGGTGGTATCAGAGCAGTTCTGTCCTAGGGAGTCTACAAGCCGTGTCTAGTAGGGTCTTGTTTATAGATGTGTAGTGCACCGCATTATATAAGAATAGGACTAGATGGAATCTAGGAGTTGGTTACCTTTATTCAAATCTAAATCGTGCTGTAGCACTGAATTATAGGAAATTTGAGTTAAACTTACGTGTTGGCGTTTGCATGCACAGATGACGGTAACTAGGAAGACTACGACTAGCCAGAGGAGAGAAACAACAGTAGGTGAGGGGACTAGCAGGGTACCCCTAGTAGATGGGGCCCAATATGAGGCCCAGGGAGAGACCCCTACCCAGCCATTATCGGCTCCTCCGCCACCTGAGGAGATTCATAGGGAGACCACACATCTAGTTCCCCCTCTGATTCCATCATATCAGGACTTAAGGAGTGCGGTGCATTTGTTGGCACAGTTGGTATCTACCCAACAACAGTCTAGGGCATCCTCTAGTGCATTGCGTTCTGAGGGATCTGGGAGTTTAAGGGTCCAAGAGTTTATTGCTTTGAGTCCCACAGTGTTCACGGGGACAGATCAAAGGGAGGACCCATAGGATTTCATAGATCAGCTTCACATGATCTTTCAGGTTATGCATGTCACGGAGAAAGAGGCTGTTTAGCTAGCAGTCAACTCCAAGATATAGCCATCCTTTGGTACGAGGGATGGGAAAGGTCTAGGGGACGTGATGCACCTCCTGCTATTTGGGTGAATTTTTTAAATGACTTCCTTGACCAGTACTTACCGCGATAGATCTGATAGGCCCGAGTCGATAAGTTTCTAGCCCTCAAGCTGGGTAATATGAGTGTTCGAGAATATAGTCTCCATTTTTACTCATTGGAAAAATATGTACCATCCATAGTTGCTACTATGCGGGATAGAATCCACAGGTTTATAGCAGGGTTGTCCTCAGAGTTGACCGAGGCATGTGCCACAATTGCATTACATGATAGTATGGATAACACAGATTCAAGCATTTTCCCAGAATATAGAAAGGGGTAGGCGTTAGTAGCAGGGTATGAAGAGGACTAACTCAAGGCAGCGTAAGTCCAGGTCTCAGGAGCAGTCTCAGGGTATATACAGGCCCCAGTACTTCAAACGACCACCTAGACCTCTGCCACCTCAGCTACAGGGTTACAAGTATGAACGCTAAACTTAGTTAGGACCATGTGAAAGCTCCCAAGTGTCAAGTTTGCGGTGACAACGAGGTTCGAGTGACATGGACATTTCATCCGCAGTGTGCCATCTGCGGTAAAGGATACTTGGGCCAATGCCGAGAAGGTTTCGATGCTTGTTATACATGTAAACTTCCAGGGCTTATGATGCGAGATTATGGGGTATGGCGCAACTAGCGAATTCAGTAACATGATCATCTATATTCGTGCATCCTTTAGGGCGTGAATCTTAGTCTTCGACTGGTAGAGGTTGAGGCAGAGGTAGGGGTTTTAGTTCAAGAGGTAACCAGGATCGTAGCTATGTGTTAGCGGGTCGACAAGACCAGAAATCCTCATATGACGTTATGACAGGTATGTTGACCATTCTCTCTCATGATGCTTATACCTTGATAGACCCAGGATCTACTTTATCGTGTATTACCCTATTTGTCGCGGGGAAGTTTGGTATAGTGCCTGAAATACTAAGTGATCCTTTTGCAGTATTTACACTGGTCGAAGAATTGATTATTGCTAGACGAGTTTACCTAGGTTGTGTGGTATCAGTTTGTGGTCGTCGGATCTCAGCCGACCTAGTTGAGCTAGAGATGTTGGATTTTGATGCAATCATGGGCATGTACTGGTTGGCATCTTGCTATGCCACAATTGCTTGTCGAGCAAAGATTGCTAGATTTCATTTTTCGGGAGAACCAGTCCTTGAGTTGGTAGGTAATATAGCGACACGCAGAGGTAGGTTTATTTCCTATCTGAAGGAGAGGAAAATGATCGCAAGGGTGCATTTATCATATTGAGCGAGTTAGAGTCATAGATACTGAGATACCTACACTTCAGTCTATTCCAGTATTAAAAGAGTACGCATATGTATTTCTAAATGAACTTCCAGGTATTTACCTAGAGCGAGAGATTGATTTTGGCATCGATTTACTTCTGGGAACTCAACCAATATCCATCCCTCCGTATAGAATGGCACCTGCCGAATTGAAGGAGTTGAAGAAGCAGCTAAAAGATTTGCTGGAGAAAGGTTTCATCAGGCTCAGTACTTCACCTTGGGGTGTACCGGTAGTGTTCGTGCAGAAAAAAGGCGGCTCTCTGAGGATGTGCATCGTATATGCAACTGAACAAGGTAACTATTAAGAATAAGTATCCACTTCCAAGGATAGACAACGTTTTTGGCCGGTTGCAGGGAGCTAGATGCTTTTCAAAGATAGATTTGAGGTCAGGGTACCACCAGGTTAGAGTTCGGGAGAGAGATATCCTCAAGACAGCTTTCAGGACTCGATATGGCCACTTCGAGTTTCTTGTCATGTCCTTCAGGTTGACGAATGCACCTGCCATATTTATGGACTTGATGAACAACCTATTCCGGCCATATTTAGATATGTTTGTGATAGTCTATATTGATGATATTTTAGTTTATTCAGGTTCAGAGGATGATCATGCGGACCACCTGCAAGTGGTACTCCAAACCCTCTGTGATAGAAAAGTATATGCTAAGTTTTCTAAATGTGAGTTCTGGTTGAACTCCGTAGCATTCCTAGGGCACGTTTTATCCGATGGAGGTATAAAGGTAGACACTCAGAAGATTGAGGCTGTGAAATCATGGCCTAGACCTACCACTCCAATAGAGGTTCGTAGCTTTCTAGTCTTAGCAGGATACTACTAGAGGAGCATATAGGGTTTTTCTTCTCTTTCGGCACCATTAACAAAGTTGACGCAGAAAGCAACTAAGTTTCAGTGGACGGAGGCTTGCGAGCGGAGTTTCCAGGAGCTTAAAAATAGGTTGACTTCAGCACCAGTTCTAGCACTTCCAGAGGGTCCAGATGGTTATGCCATGTAATGTGATGCCTCGGGTGTCAGGTTAGGATGTGTCCTGATGCAACATGGGAAAGTACTTGCATATGCTTCAAGGCAATTAAGGAAGAATGAGCGGAATTATCCGACACACGACCTCGAATTAGCTGCGATTGTCCATGCACTAAGATATTGTGTCATTATTTATATGGTGTTCATGAATCATAAAATCCTGAAATACATCTTCAAGCAAAAAGAGTTGAATTTGCGACAGAGGTGATGACTTGAGTTATTCAAAGATTACGATGTTAACATTCTCTACCATCCAGGGAAATCTAATGTTGTAGCAGATGCCTTAAGTCGCCGATCTATGGGTATCTTAGCACATGTAGAGGCCGAAAAAAGAGAATTAAGTAGAGAGATTTCAAACAATTGGCTTGTTTGGGTTTCGGTTAGTAGACTATGGAAATGGTGGAGTTGAACTAAAAAATACTGCAAAATCATCTCTCATTGCTGAAATAAAAGAGAAGTAGTACGAGGAACCAGAGTTGGTCGAGTTGAGAGAGCGAGTTCTACATCAGAAGAAGCCGTTGTTGGAACTCAAGGGAGATAGGGTTATCATATACAGGGGTCGCTTGTGTGTTCCAGATGTAGCAGGGCTACGAGACAATATTATGTCAGAGGCACATTATTCGTGGTACTTCATTCATCCTGGGTTGACGAAGATGTATCATGAGACTAAGGATGTGTATTGGTGTAACGATATGAAAAAGAAGATTGATGTGTATGTCATTCAATGCCCTAGTTTCCAGGAGGTGAAGATAGAGCACCGGAAGCCCGTAGGGATAATGTAGACTATAGAGATCCCGACATAGAAATGGGTGATAGTCGATAGGCTCACGAAATCAGCTCATTTCCTACTGGTAAGATCTACATATACAGTAGAAGATTATGCAAAATTATATATTAAGGAGATAGTGCGAATAGATGGAGTACCTGTACCTATTATATCTAACTGTGGGGCCCAATTTACTGCACATTTTTGGAGGTCATTTCTGAGAGGTCTAGGAACTCATGTGAATCTCAGCACAACTTTTCATCTACAAACTGATGGTCAAGTCGAGCGCACAATTGAGACGCTCGGGGATATGTTATGAGTATGTGTGTTGGATTTTGAAAGAAGTTGGGATGAACATCTACCTCTTATCGAGTTTGCATATAATAACAGTTACCACTCCAGTATCCAGATGGCTCCGTATGAGGCTTTGTATGGGTGTAAGTGCAGATCTCCTATAAGGTGGCTTGATGTTGGAGAATCTGGGTTACATGGGCCATACCTGGTTCAGAAGGCCACATAAAAAGTAAAGCTCATCCAGGAGCGATTATTGACAGCTCAGAGTCATCAAAAGTCATATTCTGACGTGCGGCAACGAGATTTAGAGTTCGGGGTTAATGATTGGGTATTCTTAAAGGTGTCACCTATGAAGGGTGTGATGAGGTTTGGCAAGAAGGGAAAACTTAGCCCACGGTATATCGGGCCTTATAAGATCATTCAGAGAGTGGTCCAAGTAGCATATGAGTTAGAATTACCCTTAAAATTAGAGTCTGTCCATCCGATTTTTCATGTATCAATGCTACGGAAGTGCATTGGCGATCCTACCCGAGTGGTGCCCATAGATGATGTAAAAATTACAGAGAACTTGTCATACGAGGAAATCCCAGTTTCCATCTTAGATCGACAAATCCGCAAGCTACAGAATAAGGAAATAGCCTCCGTGAAGGTTTTATTGAGGAGAAAGAATGTGGAAGAGACGACGAGGGAAGCGGAGGAAGAAATGAAGTCTAAATACCCCCACCTATTTCAAACTGAAGATATGGCTTGAGGTGGGATACCTCAGCACAACTCTATTCAGGCCAATAGGTCATCAGGTAAGCTCTCATTTTTGACTCTCAGAAATTATCATGGACATCTCGCGTTTCTCGTACCTTAAAGTTTCGTCTTCAGTTAATTGACATAGAATCGGCGATAAAATTATCTTGAGGTTAGCATATTTATGCTATTTATAACAAGAAATAAGTAAGTGCCATAAAGGAAAGGGTACATGAATTAAATAAAATGAGTTTCATTGAAGGTTGTCGATTTGGGATAAAATACGGTCCGAGCTATAATATCTGATACTTATGGACTAGTACCATACAAGGTACCATATGACCGTGATAGTATGATGTATAAAGTATATTAAAAATAAGTAGAATTTTAAGTAGTTTGAGATCATTCTTAATTATGTGGGTAATTGATTAATTATCGGGTAGCGGAATAATACCTAATTAATTATTAATTATAGGATAAGATTAAAAACCCCTCCCCCACCACCCAAACCAAATGACTCATTATGTTGGGTAGGTGGAAATTTAAGGTGTTAATTACAATACACCTCATGCTAACATTTTCAATGCACAAATACTACAATCAGACATTAGCTCAAAGAAATTTCTTACAAAATCTTCAACTGATCCTTACAATTTGAACACTAAGAATTCCTACAAGTTTCAACAATTCCATAGAGAATTTTTACACATTAAGCAACGTGATTCTCCAACCAATCCAACAGAAATTTTTAGAACTGTAGCAACGTAATTTTTTGTGATTCTAAAGGAGTACAGTGCAACCTTTTCCAAGGTCATCATACAGATTTTCCCTACTCCAGGTATGTTAAGGCTAATCTCTTCCTTCATTTTTCATGATCGTAATTACACAAGTTTGATAACGAGGTATAAGTAAAAAAATTCATGTCCCAGAATTTACGTATGTTTTTCCTAGTCTTGTAAGTACAATATTCAATTGAGTATTTTCTTCTTCCAATCAAGAGATAAGAGAGTCTACATATACATTATTATAGTATTCTCATTACCATCGAGCTATAATCGATGGGCAGGCCCCTATTGGAAAAACTCTGATCACATGGTAAGCTATATACCGAGCCTACTGTGGCTGAGCACCTATGAGCGAGCCCAGTTGGCCGAGATACAGAGCCTAGTATGGCCAAGCGCCTATGAGCGAACCTACTACGGCAGAGAAGTTATATACATATACCGAGCCTTATAAGGCCGAATAACTATTTTACTTACTATATTGAGAGAATAGAGTCAGTATCAACATGTGAGCATATAATCAGATTATCTTTGACTCCCAGTTTCTTTTAGTTATTGTATTATCAGTTCAATTTTAGCTTTCAGTATATTGTCTTACATACATGGTACATTATTTCGTACTGACGTCCCTTTATGGGGGTGCTGCATTTCATGCATGCAGGTTCAGACAGACAGACGAGTAGACCTCCTCAGTAGCAGCTTTATCAGTAAGCTCCCCGTCCTTCGGAGTTGCCGGGTCTAGAGGTTTTATGTACATCTTATGTATATATGTTGACAAGTTATGGGTAGGTCGGGGCCCTGTTCTGATCACAGGTAATCTATCAGTAGAGGCTTGTAGACATATCCGATCAGTTAGTGTACCATTTTGGGCTTATAGGCCCTGTATGTATATTTTGTTGGCTTGTCAGTTGTAGTAATTATGACGGCCTTGCCGGCCCAGCTTTCAGTTGACATTTAGTCAGCGTTAGTCTCTATTTTGTTTTATATTTTGCATCACACATAATATTGTAATGTTGCCCATGGCCAAAGTATGACATTACATGTTCAGAGTCTCTTAGTCGCATGTGGTACTCAAGGATAGGTGAGGCACTGGGTGACAGTCTCGCCCCCAGGTTCGGGGCATGACACTCTTAGTGGAACCTTCCCACTTACCATGAATTCCACATCATGAGCCTTCCTATCAATATAACACTTTTTCCTGGAATATGTTGTACAAAGCCGCACCTGAATAACTTTCATGGTGTCAAAAACATCACGAACCAAATCAGTGTCGTACAACCTGGCCACCCCAGGCTAAAACCAACCAACTAGAGAACGCCATTTCCCCCCATATAAAGCCTCATATGGAGCCATCTAGATACTCGACTGGTAGCTGTTATTGAACGCGAACTCATCTAACGGTGGAAATTGATCCCACTGGCCCCCAAAATCAGTGACATAGGCTTGCAACATATCCTCCAAATTCTGAATAGTACGCTAGGACTGCCCGTCCTACTAGGATGAAATGTCGTAATCAGATCAAGTTGTGTACCCAACTCACGCTATAGGACTCTCCAAAAATGCGATGTAAACTAATTGCCTCGATCTGAGATAATAGACATAGGCACACCACGCAGACGAATAATATCTTTAAGATAAATTCGAACCAGGTGATGTGAAGTGTAGGTAGTCATGACTATAATGAATGTGTGAAGACTTGGTCAATTTGTGCACAATGACCCACACAACATCAAATTTCCTCAAGGTTCATGATACCCCAAACACAAAATTCATAGTGATACGCTCTCACTTCCACTACGATATATCTAGCGTCTGAACCAAACCACTTGCTCTCTAATGCTCATAATTAACTTGCTGACAGTTCAAACACTGTTTGGCATGCTTAACAATGTATTTCTTCATCCTTCTCCACCAATAATGCCACTTCAAATCATAATAAATTTTCGTAGCACGCGGGTGAATGGAATACTGTGAACTATGAGCCTCCTTAAGAATCAACTCTCTCGGCCACCTACAGTAGGAACATATATCCAACCCTGAAGCCTCAATACCTTATCATCACCAATTCTCACCTCCCTATAATTTCCATGTCGTACCGCGTCCTTAACAACAAGCTATTGGAGATTATCATATCGACACACCTTGATGCGCTCAAACAAGACTGACTGTGATACAACACAAGCAAGAACCCTGATAGGCTCTGAAATATCCAACCTTACAAATATGTTGGCCAAAGCTTGAACATCTAAAGCTAACAGTCTCTCCCCAGCTGGAATAAAGCCAAGACTCCTCATACCCTCCGCCTTCCTACCCAAGGCGTCGGCCTAGATATTGAACTTTTGGAGATGATAAATAATGGTGATATGGTGATATCCATATTGGCCTTTCACATAAGGTGAATCCTCAAGTTCAAATCCTTCTTCTTGAATATATGTTGAAGACTCCGGTGATACGTATACACATCATAAAACACGCCATACAGGTAGTGCCTCCAAATCTTAAGCACGTGTACAATAGTTTCTAGCTAAAAATCATGCACTGAGTAGTTCTTTTTGTGAGGCTTCACCTTACGTAAAGCATAAACAATCTTCCTACCATCCTGCATCGACACACACCCAATGCCCACTTGTCAAATATCAGAATAGACTGTATATGAACACGATCCCGAAAGCAAAACTAGAAAATGAGCTGTAGTCAAGGCAGTATTGAGCTTCTAAAAGATCTCCTCACATTCGTCAGACCACCTAAATGAGGAACCCTTTTGAGTCAACTTAGTCAATGAGGCTGCTATATATGAAAACCCCTCCATAAAACAGTGATAATACCGAGTCAACCCTAGGAATCTATGAATCCTAGTAGCAGTAGATGGTCTGGGCCAACTCTTAACTGCTGTAATCTTCTTCGGATCTACCTTAATCCTCTCACTGAACATCACATGACCCAATAATTCCACCAATTCGAAAAATAACTCGCACTTGGAGAACTTAGCACAAAGTTTCTTCTCCCTCAAATTTTGGAGCACGATCCTCAAATGCTGATCATGCTCTTCCTGGCAGCGAGAATACACCAATATATCGTCAATAAACACGATAACGAAGGAATCCAGATAAGGAAAAACACGTTGTTCATCAACTTCATAAAATGTGATGGAGCATTGATCATTCCAAATGAAATCACCAAGAACTCATAATGCCCATTACGAGTGTTGAATGCTATCTTAGGAATGTCTGAATCCCTGATCATCAACTGATGGTGCCCCTATCTCAAGTCAATCTTCGAGAATACCTCGGTACCTTGAAGCTGATCAAGCAAATCATAAATACAAGGCAGTGGATACTTGTTCTTGATGGTAACTTTATCCAACTACTGATAGTCAATACAAATTCTCATGGAAGCACATTTCTTCTTCACAATAGAACTGGAGCACCCAGGTTAAACCACTCGACCTCATGAAACCTTTATCTAGCAATTCCTACAACTATTCATTTAATTCCTTTAACTCAACTTGAGCCATGAAATTTCCCAATGGAAAATCAATACCAAAATCAATATCCCTATCGGGTGGCATGCTCGGTAAGTCTGTAAGGAACACATATGAAAAGTCCCTTACCACGGGAACTGAATCAACCATGGAAGTATCATAACTCACATCTCTAAGAAAATCTAAGAATGGCAAGAACCCCTTCTCAACCATCCGTTGAGCCTTCAGAAGAGATACCACCCTACAAGTAATATGACCCAAGGAACCTCTCCATTCCAACCTTGGAAATCTCGGCATAGACGACGTCACGGTCTTAGTGTGACAATCAAGAATAACATGATATAGAGATAACCAATACATGCCTAGAATCACATAAAAAATCTACCATATTAAGCAAGACAACATCAAACCTAGTCTTGTAGACCCCAAGTGACCAAACAGTAACGATAGACACGGTCCACCACAATGGAACCTCCCATAGATGTAGACACATAAACAGGAATATCAAAAGAATCACAAGACATATCCAAATATGAAGAAAAGTAGGATGACACATACAAATAGGTAGAATCTATATCAAATAATGCTGAAGAATCTCTATGATGGACCAAAACAATACCTGTAATGACAACATCTGATGCAAGTGCTCAGTCCTACTAGTGAAAACATAACAACAATACTTGCCTCCCCCTCCAGGACGTCTTCTACCTTCCTGTCCTCTACCTCTAGCTAGTTCTGCAGGTGGAGTAGAAAATAGAGTGGGAACCATAGCCTGAGTACACTGCTAAGGTCCACCCCTCCAAATTCTGGGACAATCTATCACAATGTGCATAGTCTCACCACACTCAGATAGCCCTTCTATGGGGATGGCTGCTGGTACTGAATCTGCCTAGGACGAATAGAATAACCATTGTAGTAACCCTGTGTAGAAGGTGCACTAAAAGATTGCTATTCAATACGAGTGCTTTGAGGTCCCTGGCTAGCTGGAGCACACGGATAACCTGAAGTGTGGGATGAATTGGTCAGCTGATAAAGACTCTGCCATGACGGGTCTGAGCTGAAGAGTAGAAACCACTACATCTACCAGGACGACTAGGCTTCTTAGCCTCCCTACCCTCCCTCTCGTGACCGCATATATCCTCTAACCTCATTGCAATCTCTATAACCTAATGAAAGGTAGTCTCAGTCTCCAACTCCAATGCCATTCCAAATCCGAGTCTAAAGGTTGGTCACTCAATAAATCTACGAACTCTCCATTTATTAGTGGAAACCAAAGAAGTTGCATGACGAGATAACTTTTTAAACCTCGTAATATACCCGAACACAGTCATGCTGGCGTAGTTGCCCAAAGTCGTTATTGAACTCATCCTTGCGGTTCGATGGAATAAACTCCATCAAGAAAAGATCAGAGAACCGCGTCCATGTAAGTGGTGTTGTGCCAGCTGGTCTACTCGCCTTATAAGTCTTCCACCATCTGTATGCCGACCCCCTGAGCTAAAAAGTAATAAAGTCGACCCCACATCGACTCCACCAAACCCAAAATACACAAAATATGGTGGCACTGATTCAAGAAAACCTGTGAATCCTCATAAACACCTCCACTGAATTTGGGAGGACAGACCTTTTGAAACCTCTCCAAACTCTTTTGTTCCTCAGCTGACACAATCGGTCATACCTCGGGCTGGACTGGAACTATTCCCTACACCGGTGCGATACCCGGTGTTTGAGAAGCATGAGTCGGCTACTCTAGTTTATGGGCAGCAGGAGTCTGAGCTCATCCCCCATTCTGTGAACTAGCTGGTGCAACCGTAATCAACCCTGCCTGGGCCAAGCTCCCAAACATAGTCATGAAGTGTACCAAGGTCTCCCGGAGCCCCAATGTAATTATAGGCTACTCAGGTGCATGGTCAACATGCTCGAGCTCTTGGTACTCAACAAGAGCTACTAGAGGCTCCATAGTTGCTGTTCTAGCAAGTGCTCTAGCTGTAGCACGTGCCCTACCTCGGCCTCTACCTTAGCCTCGTCCTCTTGCGTGTCACGACCATGACTAGCACCCGGGCCATACTTGCCGAGAACCAACATACATTTCATCTGACCTTCCTTATTATTTTTAAGGGCCGACGAGATCATTATAAAAGGTAGGTATGGATCATGAACAACCAACAATGAAAGATAGTGGAATGAACATACATAACAGGGATGACTAGACTGCCAAGTAACTACGTAAAAGGTACGACCTACCACACTTCCATGAAAGACTATACAACAAAAATCTGTCGACAAGACATACCAAACTATACATGAGTTGACACCTGCCTATGAGCCTCTAAAAAATCATAAGTGCTGTAACATTGCCGGAACAGGGCCCCGACATACCCATAATATCTATAAAAAAAATGCATACTAAGACCACGACAAGTATGGAGAAGGGATCTCGCCAATAACCACTGAATTGGAAAGCCTACTGTGCTGGGGGAGCTGCGTCTACCTGTCTATCAGGACCTGCAGCATGACATACATCGTCAACAAATAAAAAGGACGTCACTACGAATAAAGTACTGAGTATGTATGGCAGTAAAGCATAACTAAGAGCAGTAATGTAAATAGGGATAGAGAATATACAACCTATAACATCTGGGTACCTTTGAGGGCTATTGACATGAAATGCGTGATATATACATATATATATACATAAACTTTTAAAACATACGCCTTTGTGGGCATCATCATCATCATATCGTACCCGCCTGTAATAGGCTCGGTAAAACATATCTGGCCATGTGGAGCTCGGTAAAATCCAACTGATCGGTGGTTACATAATAGGTGTCGTACCCGACCGACTATAGCGCGGCTCGGTAGAGTAAAATAGATACATATATATATATATATATATATATATATATATAATGCATGCATGACTCATTGGAATTATATTTTGAACCTTTCAGAGTGACGTATGGTCGATATTCTCCGTAGACAGGACTAACTCTTCATCAAGAATCTTATAAGAATCAGGAAGTACCAACAACATTGATAACATAAGAATAAGAGAAGCAACCTCAACATCAGTTGTTCCATAAGAAGGGAAACAATGTTAGTACTGCTAGCTTCTAAGAGTAGAATATCTTTGGAAGCTCATTCATTGCAATATGTACAATCAGAGTCGTGCAAAAGAAGGAAAGGGATAGCCTAACATACCTTGTATATGTACTGCCCAACCTCAATCTATGCAAATGTCATGGCTCCTTAGTCTACAATAAGAGAAATGACATTATCGTTATCGTTTAAGCGTTGTAACTATTATGTACCGACCACAACTTATGTTACGATAAAACGGACAGCACCTCCTCTCTATATATGGCTTCACAAAATTAAAAGCAATCACTAAACATCCCAACATACCCCTATCACTTCATACACAAAACGACAACCATAATAGTGTCAAACAATCCAAAACTGTTACGACGAACGACCATCAAACCACCCTTCCACTCTGTGGTGTTTCTCCACACCCTTTCTCCTCTTAACTCCATAAAATAGTAGAAAAATATAAAACTTAATAGAAACATGAAACAGCCCACAGAACAGTCCCACAAGTTCAGCAACACAAAATTAATTTTTATGTTTACTAAAACACGTTTCAACTTGTTTTTTCTTTTACATTGAGAAACACAAACAAAATTACATAATTAAGAATCTTATCCAATAAATCAGCCATTGGTTCAACTTAAAAATAATTTCACAACCAGCCAACCATGACACAACAAAAAACAACATACCACTCTTTTGAAACTCGCGAGGTCTAGTCTTTACGATCGAGTTACAACTCGCAAACACATAGATAGTGGAAGGAGAAGCATAACCTTACCTTGTACTGAGTATAACCCACGAAACCTGGTCCTTATTCATCAAAAAATCAGTTCCTCAAGCAGCTACAAGAAGGAGAAAGAAAAACTAGCAAGCTGTCCGGGCTTTTCGGCACTAGAATCACGTCATAACACCCGAAATATCCTAGGGTTTGTGTGGGATTTTTGGGGAGGAGTTGCAGGGATTCAATTTGGTTTTCAAGGTCTGAAATATGGGTGTAACAAATGAGTTTATAAGATCTTAAAAGTCCCCTCTAGTCCGACTTTGGGGCTTTTAATTGAGTCCTCTCATTTTGGCAAGTAGGTGATGCACCTACTTGTCACCTACCAATCTGCGTAGTCTCGCGAAAATGCAAATATATCTATACTCCGAGATCGTATTGAAGAAACTTTTATTGCGTTAGAAACAAGACTCATAGATATTCAATTTTGTGGGTATATCACCCTGTAATTCCAAGTAAATTGGGAGAAAATCTTAGTAACATTTGACCTAAAGTTTAAATAAAATTATGAACATAAGTTGCGACCACTTTTGTTGACTTTTGTTTCATAACTCATTTGACTTCAAGAATTATGATACAGATACTATATGATTAAAATACCTTAAAAAATGACCTATTGAGAATATTAGCAACCCTAGGTTTACCCAAAAATACGGGTTACAACATCCTTGATTCGTTTAACTTCTAATACTTGTTAACCACCATTATACACCCTTGTATCATTTAAGACCAATAGGATTAACTTCTTATCACCTCAAAGATAATCTCTTCTCATATTTACGTCGACTAAGTTATGATGTGAGCCAAGGTACGTGAATATGGGTTGTAACACTCTCCTCCCCCCCCGTTAGGAACATTCATCCTCGAATGTAAGGGTTTTTGGGGACTCTAAGTCATCGTGGATTCCAACGGAAATTTCCAGTCGAGTTTCCCTTATGAAATGGACACTAGCCAAACTTACAAGTAGTTAAACCCACCGTATAGTCTCATAAGGCTATACCAAGCATTATGGATATGTACATTATCTATATATCACTATTTAAGAGTATTATCAAGCTACTACTTACCTCATAGAGCCATTTCACCTTCTAATGCGTCTTGCGTCCCCCTGACATCCTCGTTATCTTGAATCTAGAACAAGTAAGCGTATTTAGACTTCATCTCCTATTCTTCTTCTCATGTCATTTCTTCCATGTTCTTGTTCCTCCAAAATACTTTGACGGAAGTTGTATCCGTTGTTCTCAGCTTGCGGACTTGTCGATCTAATATAGCCACTGACACTTCTTCATATGATAGATCCTTTGTAGCTTATACATATTTGATAGGGATGACTCAAGAAGGGTCTCCAATACATTTCCTCAACATAGATACATGAATTACCGGGTTGACAAATTCCAATACGGATGGCAATTCTAACTCATAAGCAACCAATCCAATTCGTCGAAGAATATTGCACTCACCGATATACCGAGGACTCAACTTACCCTTCTTCCCAAAACGCATAACATCCTTCATCGGTGAGATCCTCAGGAAAACCCAATCACCAACCTCAAAGTGTAGATCATGACGTCAGACATCAGAATAAGGTTTTGCCAACTTTTCCCCATCTTCAGCCGCTCTTGTATCTGTTTCACCTTCTCAATGTCTTAGTGAAACAAATCTGGCCCATATAGTTTTGTTTCACCGACGTTTAACCATCCAAGTGGTGATCTACATCTCCTTCCGTATAGTGCCTCGTACGGGGCCATTTTAATACTGGAATGATAGCTATTATTATAAGCAAATTCTATGAGTGGAAGACGGTCATCCCAACTCCCTTTGAAATCCAGAACACATGCTCGTAGCATATCTTCAAGTGTCTGAATGGTACGTTCAGCTTGTCCGTCAGTCTGTGGATGGAATGTAGTGCTGAGATTCACTTTTGTGCCTAAACCATTTTGAAAATACATCCAAAAGTTAGCCACAAATTGCGCTCCTTGGTCTGATATAATAGATACCGGCACACCATGAAGCCTAACAATCTCCTTGATATACAACTTCGCATAATCTTCAGTTGTGTAAATTGTCTTAACTGGAAAAAAATGGGCACATTTTGGAAGTCGAACAACCATCACCCAGATGGATTCAAACCTATGATAAGAGCGAGGTAATCTAATAATGAAGTCGATATTAATCACCTCCCATTTCCGGGCGGAATCTCCATATTCTGAAGTAATCCACTAGGTTTTTGATGTTTAATTCTTACTTGTTGACAATTAGGACACTGGGCTACAAATTCTTCAATAGACTTCTTCATGTTATCCCACCAATACTGCTCCTTGACATCATGATACATCTTTGTCGAGCCGGGATGGATGGAATATCGGGATTGATGAATCTCAATCATAATCTTCTCTCTCAACCCTGCCACATTAGGCAGACATAATCGGCCCTTGTATCTCAGTTCTCCATCTAATCTGATCTCAAAATCTGTAATTTACGTTCTTGAATGCTCTCTCTTAATCGTACTAAGGTAGGATATTTATATTGCCGTGCTCTTACCTTGGCTACCAAAGATGATTCTGATATATTCTGTACAGTAACACCTCCGTCATCAGAGTCTAACAATCTGATTCTCATATTGGCTAGCTGATGAAGCTCTATAGTCAACCCTTGTCTACCTGCCTCAATATGTACTAAGATTCCTATTGACTTACGACTGAGGGCGTCTACCACAACATTGGCTTTACCGGGCTGGTACAATATCTCGACATCGTAATTTTTTAGTAATTCGAGCCACCTACGCTGCCTCAAATTCAACTCCTTCTGCTTGAAGATGTATTGTATACTCTTGTGATATGCGTAGATGTCAACATGGACGACATATAAGTAGTTCCACCATATCTTCAGAGGATATATTATTGCAGCCAATTCCAAATCATGGGTTAGGTAATTCTTTTCAAGCTTCTTTAATTGTCTTGTTGCAAAAGCAATCACCTTCCCATGTTTCATCAATATGCACCCTAAACCTATACCTGAGGCATCACAATATACCACATAACCTTTGGTTCCTTCTGGGAGAGTGAGCACTGGCGCAGATGTCAATCAATTCTTTAACTTCTGAAAACTTCGTTCACAAGCGTCAGATCGCTAGAACTTAGTAGCTTTTGTGTTAACTTAGTAAATGGTGTTGATATAGAGGAAAACCCTTCTACAAATCGCCTATAATATCCTGCTAGCCCCAAGAAGCTGCGGACTTCTTATGGTGTTGTAGGACTCGGCCAATTCTTTACTGCATCTATCTTTTGAGTGTCAACACTAATACCCTTGCAGATATCACATGGCCAAGGAATGCTACTGAGTTCAGCCAAAATTCACATTTGGAGGGTTTCGCATATAACTTACGATCCTGAAGCATCTGTAATACTATCCGCAAGTGGTCTGCATGTTCCACCTCCGAATGAGAATACATCAAAATGTCATCAATGAATATGATCAAGAACACATCAAGATAGGGTCTGAATACAGTATTCATGTGATCCATAAAAGCCGCTGGGGCATTTGTTAGCCCAAATGAAATCACCAAGAACTCAAAGTGCCCATATCTTGTCCAGAAGGCCGTCTTTGGAATATCTTTCTCCTTAACCCTCACCTGATGATACCCTGAACATAAGTCAATCTTGGATAAATACTTGGAACCCCGGAGTTGTTCAAACAGGTCCTCAATCCTTGGAAGTGGATACTTGTTCTTTAGAGTAAACTTATTCAACTGTCGATAATCGATACACATCCTTAACGACCCGTCTTTCTTCGGCACGAACAAGACTGGTGCACCCCAAGGTGAAGTGCTAGGCCTAATGAAGCCCTTATCTAGCAAGTCCTTCAACTACGACTTCAACTCTCGCAACACTGTCGGGGCCATTCTATATGGAGGAATAGATATAGGTTGAGTGTCAAGCAACACATAAATACTAAACTCAATCTCCTTTTCAAGAGGAAAGCCCGAGAGTTCATCTAGGAAAACATCTGGAAATTCATTGACCACAGGGATTGATTGTGGAGTAGGTGGATTCGCCTCCGCATCCCTAACACAAACGAGATGATAAATGTAACCTTTTAGATCATCTTCATTGCCTTAAGATAGGAAATAAACCTACATTTCGGCGTAGCAATGTTCCCTTTTCCATTCGAGGACGGGTTCATCAGGAAATTTAAACCTAACCATCTTTGTACGACGATAAACATTTGCATAGTATGAGGCGAACCCGTCCATTCCCATTATCACATCGAAATCAGCCATTTCTAATTCAAATAAATTCGCCGAAGTTTGACGAATAAAAATCATCACTGTGCAACATCTATATAACCTTCTAGCAATAATAGAATCTCCTATTAGAGTAGATACGACAAGTGGTTTACTTATCAATTCAGATTCAACGCCAAACTTTTTAGCCACAAAGGGTGTAACATATGATAATGTAGATCCCAGATCAATCAAATCATATACATCGTAAGAAAACACAGACAATATACATGTAACAACATCCGCAGGCGACTCGAGATCCTGTCAACCTACTAGAGCATAGGTTCAATTTTGAGCACCACTTGAACTCAACACTACACCTCTACCTCTACCACGACCGGTCGACTGCTGAAAACCCTGTGCAGGGGGTCAAACTGATGAGGAAGAACCAGTCACATATACAGTCAGTTAATACATACCACCACCTTCTCTGTTAGGACAATCCCGCATCATATGGCCAGGCTGTCTGTAAGAATATCATGCATCAGAACCTCGACGACACAGTCCAAAGTGGGCCTTGCCACATTGATCATAACAGGGTGTTGGGGGTCTTGTCTGACTAGTGTCCCTATGATATTGCGAGCCTGATACCCGTGAATTCTGACCTGGACAAGAATAGGTAAATTTATCATAATGAGACCTCTGAAACTATGGAGGAGCACTAGCTACAAGTGGCACCGAACTACTCAAAGACTGCGACCTGACACTACCTCTGAAGTCATGAGAAAACGTTACAAATCTTGCCCTCTTTTGCTAGCCCCTATCCTGCTCCCTATCTTCCCTTTGCTGGCGCTTCCGATCCTCTAGGGTCTAGTCATAACCCTGAATACAGGAAATATCCATTCCCTCCACCAAGGAGGCTGTCGTGCACTCATTTATTAGATGTGGTCCCAACCCGTTCACGAACATATGCACTTTATCATCATCGCAGCCACCATATGGTGAGCATACCTTGCTAAAGAATCAAAATTCATACTATACTCTCGCACACTCATATTACCTTGTCTAAGGTTCAAGAACTTATCAGCTCTCGCTCGTCGTATCTCAACTGGTAAATAGTGACGAAGAAAGGCCTCATGAAATTCCTTCCACACAGCTGGAGAGGCGTTCGAACCCCTGGATCTCTCCAAACTATCATACCAGAAAACTGCTAAATCCCGTAAGTGATAAGAAGTCAACTCTACTGCCTCTGTATCAGTATCATGCATAAACCGCAGTGTACGATGAACCTGATAAATAAAAGTCGGAAGGTCCTCCTTGGGGTCTGATCCGGTAAACACTAGAGGGTCTAGATTAATAAAATCATGAACTCTCGTACTATCTGGTTGATCAACAGCACCGGTATTCTGCCTTGGAAGCTGAGCAGCTACCAAGCTAGTCAACAACTGCACCGCACCCCGCATATCCTGGTCTGTAGTGCCATACGGTGGAACTAGTGGTGCTGGGTGCCTCCTAATATCCTCTGTAGGAGACGGAGTAGATGAGGTATCAGACGACATGTCACTCTGAGCCTCACTTTGGCCTGCTCTGGCTTGAGGTACCTGACTGGTACCCTTTCCCGTAGCTGTATCAAGTCGTCTACTAATCACCTTCTTCCAAGTAAAACGCATCGCTGAAAGAAAACAAGGTTAATATTATAGACGAATACTAAAGACTCAACTCTACGCACGATCTAGATTCAGGAAGAAGGTAAGAACCCTAGATGTCATGTAGCCTCCTGATTATAAATGTGGCGTGCTACACATCCATAATCAAGACTCTACTAGACAAGACTAATAGACAACCCCAAGGATAGACTTGCTCTGATACCAATTTTTTCACGACCCAAACTAGAGGATCATGACTCGCACCCGGGCCATACTTGCCGAGCACCAACGTAAATTTTATCTAACCTTCCTTATTATCTTTAAGGGACGACGAGATCATTATAAAAGGTACATATGGATCATGAACAACCAATAATGAAAGATAGTGGAATGAACATACATAACATCGGATGACAAGACTGCCAAGAAACTACCTACAAGCTACGAGCTACAAAGTTTCCTTGAATGACTATACAACAAAAATCAGCCGACAAGGCATACCATACTATTCATGAGTCGACACCTGTCTATGAGCCTCTAAAGGAGCATTAGTGCTGCAACATAGTAGGAACAGGGCACCGACAAACCCATAATATCTATAACAAAAATGCATACCAAGACCACGACAAGTCCGGAGAAGGGATCTCGCCAATAATTGTTGAACTGGAAAGCCTACTGTGGCGGGGGAGCTACATCTACCTGTCTATCAAGACCTGCAGCACGACATGCAGTGTCCACAAATAAAAAGGACGTCTGTACGAATCAAGTACTGAGTATATAAGGCAAGAAAGCATAAGTAAGAGCAGTAATGTAAACAGGAATAGAGAATATACAACCTGTAACATCTGGGTACCTCTGAGGGCTAGTACCATGAAATGCGCGGTACATACATATACATACATAAACTTTTAAAACATACGCCTCAATGGGAATCATCATCATCATATCGTACCCATCCATAATAGGCTCGATAAAACGTACCCGGCCACGTAGAGCTCGGTAAAACCCAATTGATCAGTGGTTGCACAATAGGTTTCGTACCCGGCTGATTATAGTGCAGCTCAGTAGAGTAAAACCGATACATATATATATAATGTATGCATGACTCATTGGAATCATATTATGAACCTTTCGGAGTGACGTAAAGTCCATATTTCTCCGTACACAGGACTAAATCTTCATCAAGAATCTTATAGAATTAAGCAGTACCAACAACATTGATAACATAAGAATAAGAGAAGCAACATCAACATCAACTGTTCCATAAGAAGGGAGACAATGTAAGTACTGCTAGTTTCTAAGAGTAGAGTATCTTAGGAATATCATTCATTGCATTATGTACAATCGGAGTCATGCAAAAGAAGGAAATGGGTAGCCTCACATACTTTGTATATGTACTTCCCAACCTCAAGCTATGCAAATGTCACGACTCCTTAGTCTAAAATAAGAGAAATGACACTATCGTTATCGTTTAAGCGTCGTAACTATTATGTATCGACCACAAACTATTTTACGATGAAACGGACAGCACCTCCCCTATATATATGACTTCACATAAGTCAAAACAATCACCAAACAGCCCAACATACCCCTATCACTTTATACACAAAACGACAATCATAATAGTGTCAAACAATCCGAAAATGTTATGACGAACGACCAGCAAACGACCCTTACATTATGTGGTGTTTCTCCACACCCTTTCTCCTCTTAAATCCATAAAAACAGTAGAAAAATAGACAAATTAATAGCAACACGAAATAACCCACGAAACTGTCCCACAAGTTCAGCAACTCAAAATTAATTTTTCAGTTTACCAAAACACGTTTCGACTTGTCTTTTCTTTCAAATTGAGAAATACAACCAAAAGTAAATAATTAAGCCTCTTATAAAATCAATCAGCCATTTGTTCAACTTAAAAATAAGTTCACAACCATCCAACCATGAAGCAATAACAAACAACATACCACTCTTTCGAAACTAGCTAGGTATAGTCTTTATGATCGAGTTACAACTGGCAAACGCATAGATAATGGAAGGAGAAGCATAAACTTACCTTGTACTGAGTATCACCCTCTAAACCTGGTCCTTATTCATCAAAAAATCAGTTCCTCAACGCATCTACAAGAAGGATAAAGAGAAACTAGCAAGCTGTCCGGTCTTTTCGGCACTAGAATCACGTCGTAACACCCGAAATACCTTAGGGTTTGTGTGGGATTGTTTGGGAGGATTTGCAGGGGTTCAATTTGGTTTTCAAGGTCTGGAATTTGGGTGAAATAAATGAGTTTATAAGCCCTCAAAAGTCCCCTCTTGTCTTACTTTGTGGCTTTTAATTGACTCCTCTCATTTTGGCAAGTAGGTGATCCACCTACCAATCTGCGCAGTCTCGTAAAAATGCGAATATCTCTATACTCCGAGATTGTATTGAAAAACGGTTTAATGAGTTGGAAACTAAACTCAAACATCTTCAATTTGGTGGGTGGATCACCCCGTGTTTCATAACTCATTTAACTTCAAGACTTATGATACGGATATTATATGATTCAAATACCTTACCTCTTAAGAATATTAGCACCCCTAGGGTTACCCAAAAATACGGGTTACAACATCCTTGATTTGTTTAACTTCTAATACTTGTTAACCACCCTTATGCACCCTTATATCATTTAAGACCAATAGGATTAACTTCTTATCATCTAAAAGACAACCTCTTCTCAGATTTATGTTGAGTAACTTATTGTATGAACCAACATACGTGAATATGGGTTGTAACATTGCGTATATAGCAGGGGTGCTAGTTCTTGCTCAGTTGATCCAGCAGAACGTGTCCTTACAATCTGTGAGAGAATAGAAGAGTAAAGGTTCAAACTTTGTAGAATCTTAATTGCCTCTCAAATATAAGTACGGACGTCTCCGTATCGATCCGTAAGACTATACTGAACTTTCTCATGACTCGTAGAACCTATGAACCTACGGCTCTGATACCAACTTGTCACGACCAAAATCCCACCACTTAAAAATATTAAATAAGAAAATCATGATATAATAAGACATAAATTAATATAACAGAGAAAATGGAGTTAATGCAAGCCAAATTTGCAATACACAAAACATCTCCCCAGAACTAGGTTGTACATAGCCATTAGCTCTAATTGAATACGTAAGAATATCTCAAAATAAAATACAATTTGGATATTAAAAGGTATCAATCTAAGGATATGAGTCAAAGGGATTGCGACGGCCAATGCAGCTTTACCCTTAATCCTCGTGGTCAATGTAAGCTTTGATTGCCTAGGTTCACTACCCCCAACACCTGGATCTACATAAAAATATGCAGAAGTGTAAGATGAGTACACCACGTTCAGTACCCATTATCAAGACTAACCTCGGTAAAGTAGTTACGAGGTTTAAGTCATGTGATACTCACTAGTCAAATGATCTATGCAATATATCAAAGACTAACACCAGAAAGTATAACACAAAACACTAACAGTAATCTCTTCAGAACAAGTGATAGTAATTCAATGCAAGTAAAGGATCAACTTCAACAACAAATCTTGAAACAAAAACACATACATATGGCACCTCGCGCCCACATTATTGTCACAACAACAATATCCACCCTTATCACTCTGAACTGACACAAAATCAAACTATCCAACCGTATCACTCTGCCCTGACACAATCACAATATCAAACTGTATTGCTCCACATTAACACAATCACAATATCTAACTGTATCGCTCCGCTCTAATAAAACTAGGGTCACAATCTCGCAGCAAAATCTCATGTCAATACCCAAACAATCCGCTCAGCATGTCCACATGTACCACAATAATCACAAAATAATTATGCCAAAATTTCATCAAAGATATAAGCTCACAACATATCAACAAAGAATATAAAAATGTGGATGGGTGCTCAACACATAAAGCATGAAAATAGATAAATCAATTGTAGCGATCGTGATCATATAGTCACAAAGTGATTAAAGCATGTTTCATATAAAGTACATGATCAAATTAAGTCATATTACTAGCCTTAGTTATAGTCCCGTCATAGGCCACAAATAGCGCCCGTGTACACGCATTTCACCTTGTGTACACATTGCTTTTCACATAATATGAAAAAAAAATAAGGCCAAATCCTAACGGGAAATTTCCGCGCACAAGGTTAGGCAAGATACTTACCTTAAACATGCTAAATCAATACTCTAACAATCTAAGGACCCAACCAGTCATTCCGTGAGATTTACCCCATTTCCCCCATTTGTGCAGTTTTATTATACATCGCTAGCCTGTTTTTGTTGTGTTGGGTTAGTTGGTTTGGGTCCGGAGTGTTCATGGTGAGAATTGAGACATTTAGTCTCCTAAAGTAGCATAAAAGTTGAGAAAGTCAACTGAGAGTTGACTTATTGGTAAACGACCTCGGAATGCGTATTTTATGGCTCAGATATCTTCGTTAGGTGATTTGAGGCTTAGAGTGTGTTCGAAATGAAGTTGTGATGTCCGGTGTAGAATTAGGCTTGAATTGGCAAAAGTTTATTTTTGGCGATTTCCGGTCGGTAGTGGAAAATAGGCTATTGGGTTCGGAATGGGATTCCAGAAGTTGGAACAGGTCCATAATGTCATTTTTGGTATGTGTGCAAAATTTCAGGTTAATCAGAGCTGTTTGGTTGGTTTTGGCGTGGTTGGCGAAATTTGGAAGTTCCAAAGTTCATAGGCTTGAATTTGATGTAATTTTTATGTTTTCGTGTTCTTTTTGGTGTTTCGAAGGCTTGAAGAAGTTGGAATAATGCTATGGGGTGTGTTGGTATGTTTGGTTAGGGCCCCGAGGGGCCCGGGATTGATTGCGGATGGTTGGCGGAGTTTTGAGCTTGGAAAATATGCAGCAAATGGCTGCTGGTGTAAGTTTTTGGTGTTGGCTGCACCTGCGGAAGGGTAGCCGCCGGTGAAATGTCGCAGGTGTGAAAGTCCATGCGCAGGTGCGAAAGGAGGCTAGGCAGGGAAATCCGCAGGTGCGAGAATTGGTCCGTTAGTGGGATTGCACAAGTGCACACCTGGGACCGCAGGTGCGACTAAGTGTCCGCAGGTGCGAAAATGCCGGCAGAAAAGTATAAAAAGGGGCCTCCATGAAAATTTATTCATTCCTCCATTTTTGCATGCGGTTGAAGCTCTTGTGAAGGAAAACTGAAGAGGGAATTCGTAGTTCTTTAGTGAAGGTAAGTTCTCGGGTTATTAAAATCGTTTCTATGCTATTTTGTTCGGAATAGGCTCATAAATTGGAGGATTAAAGTAGTGAAAGGTTGGTAAGAATGGGTGGAGAATTGGAAAATTCTTTTGGCAATTTGGGTAGGAAATTGTGGTCCGATTGTGGTATTTTTGGTATGTGTAGAATCGTTGGAGGACGAGGTTTCTAGTGATGTGAAATTTATCGAATTCCGAGACGTGGGCCTGGGGCTCGAGTTTGGCCGAATTTCGTGATTTTTGTATAATTTGATAGTTTTCGATTGGGTTGTGATCCTTTAGTATATATTAATGATGTTAAATTGGTTTTGGCTAGATTCGGAGAAATCGGGAGCCATTTGAGGGGCAAGAGCATAGCGGACTAGTGTTGTGTCCCGGTAGAGGTAAGTAATGGTTATAAATCTTGTCCTGAGGGTATGAAACCCCGGACTACGTATTTCTCACTCATTTTAGGATAGCGCACATGTCGGATGACGAGTATGTGGCGCGCACTGACTTTTGGAATTTGACTAGGTCCACTCCGCGGCAACTAATGAGTTGCATATTTTACTCAAAACCTTATGTTAAATTATGTTCTAAAGATTGTTGAAATATTTGGGCTACAAGCCGTGTTTGAGGCCTCGTGCCGATCTGTTTAGACCCTTCAGGGGATTTTTACCGCTATTTTCCTCACTATTTGTTGATGATTTCACTCAGCCACATTGTGCTTACTATTTTCGAAACTCAGCCTGATTTACACTACTTTGAGATTTAAAAATGATGTTTTGGGTCGAGTACCCTGTTTTACTGTTTCGCCCGAGGGGCTTTTTGAGTGGTTCTGCTTAGTGAGGCCGAGGGTCTGATTGTGAGCATATGATACGACACGAGGTGGCTTGATATTAGCGCTTGAGCTGAAGGAGCCCCTCCGAATTCTGCAAACACCCCCAGTGAGCGCACCGAGTGCGGAGTGACGAGTGATTGGGAGGCATGAGTGACTGTGAGGTGCTGAGTGATTGATTACGAGTGATCGTGCGGTATGCCTGAGGGGCTGATTATGAGTGACTGTGAGGGATGCCCGAGGGGCTGATTATGATACATGTTTTTCCCCGAGGGGATACTTATGATTTTACTACTTTCACTCAGAACTTATGAAATATGTTTTTCCCGAGGGGCCTCTTTATGATTTACTTCATTTTCATACTAAATCTTTCGGTTTGAAGTTGTTGAAAATATACATGTCTCAAAGGATTTTTCTTAAATGGTTTAAGGCATGATGATATCATATATCTATGTTTATACTGCTGGAAAGAAAGGCTGTGCATATTGTTAATTGGTGACATTAATTTTTATGTGATTTCTTGCCACTTAGACTTGATTTATTTTCATTACTACTGAGTTTGCCTACTCACATTACTCCCTGCACTCCTGTGTGCAGATTGAGGTGCAGATACCAAGTATTAGCTATCTTTTCCGTGCGGAGCCAGGGTGCAGGATATAAAGGTAGCTGTTCAGCGTCCGCAGTAATCTCTATTTTCCCTTCTTGTTGTATATAGCTATTTATTTGGAGGTTTTGTATTATAATAGTATACCTTTGGCTTATTTTCCTTACATGCTCGTGACATGTTAGCTCCAGGTTTTGGGGTTGGTGGCACTATTATTGGCCTAACGTATTTAATAAACTCTGTATATTTTATGAAATTCTTAAAATTTTGTTGGGATTTTGAAATAAATTGTGAACATGTGGTTATTTCCTAGCCTAGTTCCACGATAGGCACCATCACGACCAATTTAAGTTTTGTTGCCGTGATAGTTTGGTATCAGAGCGTAGGTTACATAGGGCTCGACGGTCATGAGCAGGTTTAGTAGAGTCTTGCGGATCGGTACGGAGACGTCTGTACTTATCTTCGAGAGGCTGCCAAACTTTTAGGAAACATTTCTATCTTTCTTGAACTCTTTCATGCTAATCTATTCATTCTTGAAATCTTAACTTACATTGTTTCATTCTCTCACAGATGGTGAGGACACGCAATACCAATCAGAGTGACCAGTCACCAGCTAGAGCAGCGAGAGGTGGAGGCCGCGGTAAAGGCAGGGGGCCAGCCCGCGCAGCAGCCGGGATAGTACCACAGGATCCCCCTATCGATCAGGATCAGGTTCCCGCCGATGGTTTCCCAGCGGGACAGGCTCAGGCTCAGGCACCGGCAATGCCTATGGTTATTCCGGGTCTTCAAGAGACCCTGTCTCAGATATTGACAGTATGCACCAGTTTGGCACAGGAAGTCTCCATGTCTTCTTCTGCCACCACAGCTCAGGTCGGGGGGAGGCAATTAGACTCCAGCTGCCCGGGCACCTGAGCAGGCTGCACGAGGTATTCAGGCACCGGGAGCAGCCCTAGTTCAACCAGTTACTCCGGTCCAGGATTATGTTGTCCCTGTGCTTGAGGACGAGCATCGCAGGCTGGAGAGGTTCAACAGACTTCATCCTCTGACTTTCAGCGGTACAGAGGGCGAGGATGCCCAGAGGTTTCTATATAAGTGCCAGAGGATACTACGTACTGTTGGTATTTTGGAGACCAGTAGGGTCTCATTTGTTACATTTCAGTTTGCGGGTGCTGCCTTTACTTGGTGGGAGTCATTCTAGAGGCGTAGGCCGGGTGGTTCAGCACCTCTCACGTGGCAGCAGTTCTCCACGATCTTTTTGGAAAAGTATGTTCCTCAATCCCATAGAGAGGAGCATCACAGGCAGTTTTAGCAGCTGCGCCAGGGAGAGTTATCAGTTACTCAGTACGAGATGAGGTTTTCCGAGTTGGCTAGGCATGCTTCTGAGATTGTCCCTACTGATAGGGAAAGGGTGAGGAGGTTTGTAGATTGTCTTTCTTATCATCTCTGACTATCTATGACTCGGGCGAGAGTATCAGGTGCTTTATTCGAGTAGGTTGTTGACATAGCTCGGGATATTGAGTCTATTCGCCGCTAGGGGTGGGAGGGGAGGGAGGCCAATAACCCTCATGGTTCGGGCAGTTCTAGTGGTTCTCCCTTCATGGGGAAATTTTAGTAGGGTAGGGGCCGTTCATTCATACCTCCTAAGTCAGGCCACCCAGCATATAGTGGTGCATCTTCGGGGCATGGTCCCTGTGGTTCTCAGTTAGGCTGTACTTCATTTAGTGCCCTCCCAGCTCAGAGTGCAGCTCGAGCACCCCCAGTTCAGAGTTCTTCTATGCACGAGTCTTCTAGTGGCCATTCGGGTGCTAGGGGTTTCTATCAGTCCCCGCCTCCAGCTCCAGGGAGTTGTCCTGATGGTATGAAACCCCGGACTTTTTATTTCTCACTCATTTAAGAATAGCGCACATGTCGGATGACGAGTATGTGGCGCGCAGTAACTTTTGGAATTTGACTAGGTCCACTCCGCGACAACTAATGAGTTGCTTATTTTACTCAAAACCTTATGTTAAATTATATTCTAAAGATTGTTGTAATATTTGGGCTACAAGCTGTGTTTGAGGCCTCGTGCCGATCTGTTTAGACCCTTCGGGGGATTTTTACCGCTATTTTCCTCACTATTTGTTGATGATTTCACTCAACCACATTGTGCTTACTATTTTCGAAAATCAGCCTGATTTACACTACTTTGAGATTTAAAAATGATGTTTTGGGTCGAGTACCCTGTTTTACTGTTTCGCCCGAGGGGCTTTTTGAGTGGTTCTGCTTAGTGAGGCCGAGGGCCTGATTGTGAGCATATGATACGACACGAGGTGGCTTGATATTAGCGCTTGAGCTGAAGGAGACCCTCCAAATTCTGCACACACCCCCAGTGAGCGCACCGAGTGCGGAGTGAGAAGTGATTGGGAGGCATGAGTGACTGTGAGGTGCTGAGTGACTGATTACGAGTGATGGTGAGGTATGCCTGAGGGCTGATTATGAGTGACTGTGAAGGATGCCCGAGGGGATGATTATGATACATGTTTTTGCCCGAGGGGATACTTATGATTTTACTACTTTCACTCAGAACTTATGAAATATGTTTTGCCCGAGGGGCCTCTTTATGATTTACTTCATTTTCATACTAAATCTTTCGGTTTGAAGTTGTTGAAAATATACATGTCTCAAATGAATTTTCTGAAATGGTTTAAGGCATGATGATATCATATATATATGTTTATACTGTTGGAAAGAAAGGCTGTGCATATTGTGAATTGATGACATTAATTTTTATGTGATTTCTTGCCACTTAGACTTAATTTATTTTCATTACTACTGAGTTTGCCTACTCACATTACTCCCTGCACTCCTGTGTGCAGATTCAGGTGCAGATACCAAGCATTAGCTATCTTTTCCGTGCGGAGCTAGGGTGCGGGATATAGAGGTAGCTGTTCAGCGTCCGTAGTAATCTTTATTTTCCCTTCTTGTTGTATCTAGCTATTTATTTGGAGGTTTTGTATTATAATAGTATACCTTTGGCTTATTTTCCCTACATGCTCATGACATGTTAGCTCCAGCTTTTGGGGTTGGTGGCACTATTATTGGCCTAACGTATTTAATAAACTCTGTATATTTAATGAAATGCTTGAAATTTTGTTGTGATTTTGAAAGAAATTGTGAACATGTGGTTATTTTCTAGCCTAGTTCCACGATAGGCACCATCACGACCAATTTAGGTTTTGTTGCCGTGATAGTTTGGTATCAGAGCCTAGGTTACATAGGACTCGACGGTCATGAGCAGGTTTAGTAGAGTCTTGCGTATCGGTACGGAGACATCTGTACTTATCTTCGAGAGGCTGCCGAACTTTTAGGAAACATTTCTATCTTTCTTGAACTCTTTCGTGCTAATCTATTCATTCTTGAAATCTTAACTTACATTGTTTCGTTCTCTCACAGATGGTAAGGACACGCAATACCAATCAAAGTGACCAGTCACCAGCTAGACCAGCGAGAGGTTGAGGCCGCGGTAGAGGTAGGGGGCTAGCCCGCGCAGCAGCCGGGATTGTACCACAGGATCCTCCAATCGATCAGGATCAGGTTCCCACCGATGGTTTCCAAGCGGGACAGGCTCAAACTCAGGCACCGACAGTGCCTATGGTTATTTCGGGTCTTCAAGAGACCCTGTCTCAGATATTGACAGTATGCACCAGTTTGGCACAGGAAGTCTCCATGTCTTCTTCTGCCACCACAGCTCAGGTCGGGGGGAGGCAATTAGACTCCAGCTGCCCGGGCACCTGAGCAGGCTGCACGGGGTATTCAGGCACCGGGAGCAGCCCTAGTTCAACCAGTTACTCCGGTCCAGGATTATGTGGTCCCTGTGCTTGAGGACGAGCATCGCAGGTTGGAGAGGTTCAACATACTTCATCCTCCGACTTTTAGCGGTACAGAGGGCGAGGATTCCCAGGGGTTTCTAGATAAGTGCCAGAGGATACTACGTACTGTGGGTATTTTGGAGACCAGTGGGGTCTCATTTGTTACATTTCAGTTTGCGGGTGCTGCCTTTACTTGGCGGGAGTCATTCTAGAGGCGTAGGCCGGTTGGTTCAGCACCTCTCTCGTGGCAGCAGTTCTCCACGATCTTTTTGGAGAAGTATGTTCCTCAATCCCATAGAGAGAAGCATCACAGGCAGTTTGAGCAGCTGCGCCAGGGAGAGTTATCAGTTACTCAGTACGAGATGAGGTTTTCCGAGTTAGCTAGGCATGCTTCTGAGATTGTCCCTACTGATAGGGAAAGGGTGAGGAGGTTTGTAGATGGTCTTTCTTATCAGCTCTGACTATCTATGACTCGGGAGAGAGTATCAGGTGCTTTATTCGAGTAGGTTGTTGACATAGCTCAGGATATTGAGTCTGTTCGCCGCTAGGGGTGGGAGGAGAGGGAGGCCAATAAGCCTCATGGTTTGGGCAGTTCTAGTGGTTCTCCCTTCATGGGGCAGTTTTAGTAGGGTAGGGCCGTTCATTCATGCCTCCTCAGTCAGGCCACCCAGCATATAGTGGTGCATCTTCGGGGCATAGTCCCTGTGGTTTTCAGTTAGGCCGTACTTCATTTAGTGCCCTCCCAGCTGAGAGTGCAGCTCGAACACCCCCAGTTCAGAGTTATCCTATGCATGAGTCTTCTAGTGGCCGTTTGGGTGCTAGGGGTTTCTATCAGTCCCCGCCTCCAGCTCCAGGGAGTTGTTTTGAGTGTGGAGAGTTCGGGAACGTGTGGAGGCAGTGTCCCTGCCGTTTCGGTGGATCTGCTCAGCAGTGGGGCCAGCCCTCTACTTCAGCTCCAGTTACTTCACCACCCGCCCAAGCAGCTAGGGGTGGTAGTCAGTCAGCTAGAGGCCACTCTAGAGGGGGAGGTCGATCAGGGGGAGGTAGGGCTCGCATGTATGCATTTCCAACTAGGCCAGATGCTATGGCCTCAGATGCCGTGATCGCAGGTATTGTCTCAGTCTGTTGCCGAGAGGCCTTGGCTTTATTTTACCCTGGTTCTACATATTCATATGTTTCTTCATATTTTTCTCATTATCTGGATGTGCCCCGTGAGTCTATAGTAACCTCTATTCATGTGTCGACTCCAGTGGGCGATACTGTTGTTGTGGACCGTGTGTATCGGTCGTGCGTGATGTCTATTAGGGATCTAGAGACCCGAGTGGACCTACTGTTACTCTGCATGGTTGATTTTGATGTGATATTGGGCGTGGATTGGTTATCTATGTCCCATGATGTTCTTAATTTTCACGCTAAGACCGTGACCATAGCTATGCCAGGGTGTCCGAGGGTTGAGTGGAGAGGTTCTTCTGAGTATATGCCTAGTAGGGTGATTTCCTACCTGAAGGATTAGCGCATGGTTGAGAAAGGGTGTTTATCTTATTTGGTATTTGTGAGGGATGTTAGTGGTGAGACTCCCGCTATTGATTCAGTTCCTGTGGTCCGTGACTTTCCGGATGTGTTTCCTGCAGACCTGCCAGACATGCCACCTAACAGGGATATTGATTTTGGTATTGACTTGGTGTCAGGCACCCAACCTATTTCTATTCCACCCTATCGTATGGCACCAGCGGAGCTAAAGAAATTGAAGGAGCAACTTCAGGAACTTCTGGATAAGGGGTTCATTCGGCCTAATGTGTCACCTTGGGGGGCACCGGTGTTGTTCGTGAAGAAAAAGGATGGGTCCATGCATATATGTATTGATTATCGGTAGCTGAACAAAGTTATGGTGAAGAACCGATATCCCTTGCCCCGCATTGATGATTTGTTTGACCAGCTTCCCGGAGCCAAAGTGTTTTCCAAGATTGACTTGAGATCTGGGTATCATCAGTTGAAGATTCGGGATTCTGACATTCCGAAGACTGCTTTCAGGACCAGATATGGTCATTATGAGTTCTTGGTTGTGTTATTTGGGCTGACCAATGCCCCAGCTGCGTTCATGCAATTGATGAACAACGTGTTTCAGCCTTACCTTGATCCTTTCTTCGTTGTGTTCGTTGATGACATCCTGGTTTATTCTCGTAGCCAGGAAGAGCATGCTCAGCATTTGAGAGTTGTGTTACAGAGGTTGAGGGAGGAGAAGCTTTATGCAAAATTCTCCAAGTGTGAGTTTTGGCTTGGTTGGGTAGCTTTCTTGTGGCACGTGGTGTCTAGTAAGGGTATTCAGGTTGATCCGAAGAAGATAGAGGCGGTGCAGAGTTGGACCAGAGCGTCCTCAGCTACAGAGATTAGGAGTTTCCTTGGTTTGGCGGGATATTACCGTCACTTTGTGGAGGGATTCTCTTCTATTGCTTCGCCTTTTACAAGATTGACCCAGAATTGTGCTCTATTCCGATGGTCTGATGAGTGTGAGGAGAGCTTTCAGAATCTCAAGTTTGCATTTACCACAACTCCGGTACTAGTTTTTCCTACTGATTCGGGTTCTTACACAGTCTATTGTGATGCTTCTAGAGTGAGTTTGCGAGCGGTATTGATGCAGGATGGTAGGGTGATTGCCTACGCGTCTAGATAGTTGAAAGTGCATGAGAAGAATTATCCAGTGCATGATCTTGAGTTAGTTGCCATTGTTCATGCCTTGAAGATTTGGCGGCATTATTTGTATGGAGTAAAGTGTGAGATTTTCACTGATCATCGCAGTTTGCAGTATCTGCTAAGGCAGAAGGACTTGAATTTGTGTCAGAGGAGATGGTTAGAGCTTCTAAAGGATTATGACCTCACTATCTCATATCATCCGGGGAAGGCCAATGCAGTGGCCGATGCCTTGAGTCGCAGAGCAGAGAGTTTGGGGAGTCTAGCCTACCTTCCAGTAGCAGAGCGACCAGTAGCCCTTGATGTTCAGGCCTTAGCGGCTTGGTTGGTGAGATTGGATCTATCAGATCCCCTGCGGGTGTTGGTTTTTGTAACCTCCAAGTCTTCTCTTTACGATAAGATTAGAGCACGCCAATATGATGATCAACATTTTCTTGTTCTTCAGGACAAGATCCGTCGTGGTGATGCCAGGGATTTGGCTTGGTGATGATGGGTTCATGAGGATGTAGGGCCGAATTTTCGTGCCCAATGTAGATGGGCTTCGAGATTTGGTTCTAGTAGAGGCCCATATTTCGCGGTATTCCATCCATCCGGGTGCCACAAATATGTATCAGGATTTGAGGCAGCATTACTGGTGGAGGAGGATGAAGAAAGATATTGTGGAGTTTGTGGCTCGGTGTCTCAATTGTTAGCAGGTCAAGTATGAGCACCAAAGATCAGGTGGATTTTTCATAGATTTGATATTCCGGAGTGGAAGTGGGAGCGGATCACCATGGACTTCGTAGTTGGACTCCCACGGACTTCGAAGAGGTTTGATGCTATAAGGGTTAGTGTCGATCGGTTGACCATGTCCGTGCACTTCATTCCTATTGGTACTACTTATTCTTCGGAGAGGTTAGCTGAGAGTTATATCAGGGAGATTGTCCGAGTGCATGGGGTTCCAGTTTCTATCATTTCTGACAGAGGTACTCGGTTCACATCTTAGTTTTGGAGAGCCTTGCAGAGAGAGTTGGGTACTCAGGTCGAGTTGAGCACGGCGTTTCATCCTCAGACCGACGGGCAGTCGGAGCTTACCATTTAGATTTTGGAGGATATGTTACGTGCTTGTGTGATTGACTTTGGTGGTTCATGGGACCAGTTCCTACCGCTAGCGGAGTTTGCATATAGTAACATCTATCAGTCGAGTATCCAGATGGCTCCGTATGAGGCTTTATATGGTAGGAGGTGCAGATCTCCGGTTGGTTGGTTTGATCCGGGCGAGGCTAAGCTATTGAGCACAGAGTTGGTTCAGGATGCATTGGGTAAGGCAAAGTTGATTCAGGAGCGGCTTCGCACGGCACAGTCTAGGAAGAAGAGTTATGCGGACCGGAAGGTTCGATATGTGTCTTTCATGGTTGGGGATAAGGTGTTGCTGAAGGTGTCGCCCATGAAGGGTGTTATGAGATTCGGGAAGAGGGGGAAGCTGAGTCCCAGGTTCATTGGGCCATTTGAGGTGCTTCAGAAGGTTGGGGAGGTGGCTTATAGGCTTGCTATGCCTCCCAGTTTATCGAGTATTCATCCAGTATTCCATGTTTCGATGCTCCGGAAGTATGTTGGTGACCCGTCTCATGTATTAGACTTCAGCGCGGTTCAGATCGAAGGTGATATGTCATATGAAATAGAGCTAGTGGCTATTTTGGGTCGACAGGTCAGGAAGCTGAGGTCTAAAGATATTGTTTCAGTGGAGAGGGCAGCCGGTAGAGGATGCCACCTGGGAGACCGAGCAGGAGATGCGGGAAAAATATCCTCAGTTATTCGAGACTCCAGGTATGTATGTAGAACCCGTTCGGGGACGAACGTTTGTTTAAGAGGGGAAAGATGTAACGACCCGACCGGTCATTTCGTGAGATTTACCCCGTTTCACCCATTTCTGCATTTGTTATACATTGCTAGCCTGTTTTTGTTTTGTTGGGTCAGTTGATTTGGGTCCGGAGCGTTCATAGTGAGAATTGAGGCATTTAGTCTCCTAAAGTAGCATAAAAGTTGAGAAAGACAAATGAGAGTTGACTTATTTTGAACGACCTCGGAATGCGGATTTTATGGCTCAGATAGCTTCGTTAGGTGATTTAGGGCTTAGAGTGTGTTCGGAATGAAGTTGTGATGTACGATGTAGAATTAGGCTTGAATTGTTGAAATTTAGTTTTTGACGATTTCCGGTCGGCAGTGGAAAATAGGCTATGGGGTCGGAATGGGATTGCAGAAGTTGGAACAGGTCCGAAATGGCATTTTTGGTATGTGTGCAAAATTTGAGGTCAATCAGAGGTGTTTTGGTTAGTTACGGCGTAGTTGGCGAAATTTGGAAGTTTCGAAGTTCATAGGCTTGAATTTTATGTAATTTTGGTGTTTTCGTGTTGTTTTTGGAGTTTAGAAGGATCAACTAAGTTGGAATAATGCAATGGGGTGCGTTGGTATGTTTGGTTGGGGCCCCGAGGGGCTCAGGATTGATTTCGGATGGTTGGTGGAGTTTTGAACATGGAAAATATGCAGCAAATGGCTGCTGGTGTAAGTTTTGGCCACACCTGCAGAAGGGTAGCCGCAGATGCGAAAGGAGGCTAGAAAGGGAAATACGCAGGTGCAGAGAAGTGGCCGCAGGTGCAAGAATTGGTCCTTTAGTGGGATTGCGCAGGTGCGGAAATGCTGGCAGAACAGTATAAAAAGGGACCTCCGTTAAATTTTATTCATTCCTCTATTTTTGCATGCGGTTGGAGCTCTTGTGAAGGAAAATTAAAGAAGGAATTCAGGGTTCTTCAGTGAAGGTAAGTTCTCGGTTTATTAAAATTGTTTCATTGATATTTTGTTCGGATTAGGCTCGTAAATTGGAGGATTAAAGTAGGAAAAGGTTGGGAAGAATGGGTGGAGGATTGGAAAATTCTTTTGGCAATTTGGGTAGGCAATTGTGGTCCGATTGTGGTGTTTTTGGTATGTGTAGAATCGTGGGAGGACGAGGTTTCGAGTGATGTGAAGTTCAATCGAATTCATGTGGGCCCGGGGGTCGAGTTTTGCCAAATTTCAAGATTCTTGTATAATTTGATTGTTTTCGATTGGGTTGTGTTCCTTTAGTATATATTAATGATGTTAAACTGGTTTTGGCTAGATTCAGAGCAATCGGGAGCCAATTTGAGGGCCAAGAGCATATCGGACTACTGTTGTGGCCCGATAGAGGTAAGTAATGGTTATAAATCTTGTCCTGAGGGTATGAAAACTCAGACTAGGTATTTCTCAATGATTTTAGAATGGCGCACATATCGGATGACGAGTATGTGGCGCGCACTGACTTTTGGAATTAGACTAGGTCCACTCCGCGACACTGACTTTGGGCTATAAGCCCTGTTTGGGGTCTCGTGCCGATCTGTTTAGACCCCTCAGGGGCTTTTTACTGCTGTTTTCCTCAGTATTTGTTGATGATTTTACTCAGCCACATTGTGCTTACTGTTTTCGAAACTCAGCCTGATTTACATTGCTTTGAGATTTAAAAATGATGTTTTGGGTCGAGTACCCTATTTTACTGATTCGCCCGAGGGGCTTTTTGAGTGGTTCTACTGAGTGAGGCCGAGGGCCTAATTGTTAGGATATGATACGCCATGAGGTGGCTTGATATTAGCGCTTGGGCTGAAGGAGCCCCTCTGAAGTCTGCACACACACCCAGTGAGCGCACCAAGTGCCGAGTGCCGAGTGACGAGTGATTGGGAGGCATGAGTGACTGTAAGGTGCTGAGTGACTGTGAGGTGCTGAGTGAATGATTATGAGTGATGGTGAGGTATGCCCGAGGGGCTGATTATGAGTGACTGTGAGGCATTCCCGAGGGGCTGATTATGATACATGTTTTTGCCCGAGGGGCTACTTATGATTTTACTGCTTTCACTCTGAACTTATGAAATATGTTTTGCCCGAGGGGCCTCTTTATGATTTACTTCATTTTCATACTAAATCTTTCGGTTTGAAGTTGTTGAAATATACATGTCCCAAAGGATTTTTCTGAAATGGTTTGAGGCATGATGATATCATATATCTATGTTTATATTGTTGGAAAGAAAGGCTGTGCATATTATGAATTGATGACATTAATTTATATGTGATTTCTTGCCACTTAGACTTGATTTATTTTCATTACTACTTAGTTGGCCTACTCACATTACTCCTTGCACTCCTGTGTTCAGATTCAGGTGCAGATACCAAGCATTAGCTATCTTTTCCATGCAGAGCCAGGGTGCGGGATATAGAGGTAGCTGTTCAGCGTCCGCAGCAATCTCTGTTTTCCCTTCTTGTTGTATCTAGCTATTTATTTGGAGGTTTTGTATTATAATAGTATACCTTTGGCTTATTTTCCTTACATGCTCATGACATGTTGGCTCCAGGTTTTGGGGTTGGTGGCACTGTAATTGGCCTAACGTATTTAGTAAACTATGTATATTTTATGAAATGCTTGAAATTTTATTGGGATTTTGAAAGAAATTGTGAACATGTGGTAATTGGCTAGCCTAGTTCCACGATAGGCACCATCACGACCGATTTAGGTTTTGGGGTCGTGACTGTTTGGTATCAGAACCTAGGTTACATAGGACTCGACGGTCATGAGCAGGTTTAGTAGAGTCTTGCGGATCGGTACAGAGACGTCTGTACTTATCTTCGAGAGGCTGCCGAACTTTTAGGAAACATTTCCATCTTTCTTGAACTCTTTTGTGCTAATCTATTTATTCTTGAAATCTTAACTTACATTGTTTCATTCTCTCACAAATGGTGAGGACACGCAATACCGATAAGAGTGACCAGTCACAAGCTAGACCAGCGAGAAGTCGAGGCCGTGGTAGAGGTAGGGGGCCACCCTGCGCAGCAGCCGGAATAGTACCACAGGATCCTCAAATCGATCAGGATCAGGTTCCCGCCAATGGTTTCCCAGTGGGACAGGCTTATGGTTATTCATGCTAAAACCTCTAAACGGGTCAAATCATGCTAAAACAATGCAATAACATCAAACACGACCATAGAAATCGATTCCAACTAATAAAGATTAGATCTATATCGAATATAAAAAGGTCTACCAAAAGTCCAACCCACACTCGCCTCTCAAAATCAAATAAAAGCCACAAATCCTGACTACACATTCTAATACGATCCCAAATAAACAAGTTTTATCCAATTCTGACTCTTAATCGGGGTTCAAATCCCTATTTTTCATTTTAGAAACGATTTGCAAAGATCCCAAATTTTTCGCCTTAGATTCACTAGTCAAATTCCAAAATCAAAGATAGAATCATCACAAATAAGCAACTTTGAGTCAAGAACATTTATTCCAATCCAAGTAGTGAAAGTAGCCTAAACAATTACCCCAATCCGAGATCCCAATCTCAAAATATGATAAAATAAGTCAAACCCTAGCACGTAATACACTGCCCAGCCTTTTCGCATCTACAATCCTGATTGCCTTTTGCGGCATTGCATTCGCGACAATAACCTCCTCTTCTCTGATAGTGCTAGTGAGAGGAAAATTCGTCTTCTGCGCAACACTTCCTCAAGCCACCCTGCTCCACTTCTCTGCCCATAACCCCACATCAGAGATTTCTTAGAAGCACCAAAATTCTTCATATCTACGAACCTCTGATGGCCCAACCAAAACCTCGTTTCTACGCTCACCTGCCCATATGTGCAGGCTCGCACCTGCGCCCAATAACATGTAAATGCAAAAATAGTAGACCAGAACTGCCAGCTAGTTCCAAAAATGTTTTGAAACACACCCAAGCCAGTCTGCTGCGCTTCTCCGCCTATAAACCAACATCAGCGATGTCGTAGATGCACCAAAATTCTTCGTATCAGCGAACCTTTGATGCCCCAACCAAAACCTCGCTTGTATGCTTACCTGCCCACATCGGCAGGCTCGCACCTGCGCCCAATAATTTGCAAGTGCAAAAATAGCAAATCAGAACTGCCATCTAGTTCCAAAAATGTTTCGAAACACATCTGAACCCCCTTGCACGAAGTAAACTTGAACTAAAATCTACTGCAAAATATGCTAGTACGTGTTGCCGATAAACAATATCATATTCACTAATTTCAATTGCCCACTAGGCTAATCTTGCTGATAATTCATGTTGATGCAAAATATTTCGCAATAGGAAAGTAATTATGACAGATAAGGGATGACATTGAAAATTGAGTCGTAATTTTTTTGATGTCATTATTAATGCCAGTGCTAATTTTTCTAAATGTGGATTATTGCACCCGATTTTGCACAATTCAAAACAAGATTCAACTAGTGGTTTCCCTGTTGATGATAAAAGAAACTCTCCACCTAATATTTAAAGGTATACTAGGATACTTATTTAATTACTAAGATTATTTTTTATTAGTATACTAACCGGTGAGAGTTTGGGTAAGGGTTCTTGTTCTTCTAAGGGGAAGGTGCTAGGCACCCCTTAAAATTTACCTAAGGTACCTCCATAGGACTTAGACTAGGTTTAAAGCATTAGTTGTCTATATTCTTCTTAATTAGTAGTTAAAAGTATGGTTATTATATATCTAGTTTAAAGCTTATCACTTGAATATATGTAATTTGAAAAGAGGATATAGATTTCACTTATAAAAGCCTTTTAAAAATGTTACAATTATATGATTGAAAGAGATTTTAGTGGTATATCTATAATGTTTGTATTTGCAAACCTTGTGAGGTGTGGCTAAGTTTAAAACAAATTATCTTTGAAATGGTATGGCTATGTATATAAATCTAGTAAAGTAAAGATTTTTTAAAGAGATATTCTTTAGGTATACCTTGAGGATTGATTCTCAAACTCATATTTTAATTTGAAGAAATCGTTTGAAAACCTTGGCTTTCCTGCAACTTTTGTTCGATTTTTGCAGAAAAGCTCAATAATTTGAAAACCATTTTTTGGATTTGATTTTTCTTGTTTTTGAAAAGAGAAGGCCGTCGACCTTTGGCAACTCTGTTATAATTCCTAAAACTTCATAAAAATTGTCTGTAAAGGTTAAGAATTGAATAACATGAATGATCAGCTAATTAGAATTATTGTTACTAAGTCACAAAGTTTCTTTTATCCTATGTCTTTAAGGCATCCACAGGTTGTTAACATAATTCAAAGATATAAAGCAAAAGCATTCAACAAAATATCACAAGTGTTATATACAGATGAGAATAATTGATATAATTAAAGCGATAAGAGGTAAGAGTTGGATTCTGGTCTGGCCCTGAAGGAAGATAAGCCCAATAGATAGCGAAGATGGACAATAGCTACTTTAGACTCAAAAGGATGATGGTATAGAACATGGTCAATTCCTTGAAAACTCGGCATGCCCAATTTAAATACATGTACAAAAGAAAGAAAAATTATTATATCTGTGGCCCAACATACATAATTATATGTAAGCAACAATGGTATGGATCCAAGATAAACTATTAAAATTGACAGTAATCAAGAATGCACAATTAGTATATAGCCGCATATAATAAAACAATTTACAGTGAAATACCTTTGTTTCCATTAAACACTAAACCTAAAGAGTTTAATAAATGACAATAGATTAAAGGCTAGGGGTGGAATTCCATTCATGGAAAAGGTACTCTTTGGATTTATGTCACTTCAAAGTTCACAAGGGTCTCATGGACCTCGAGCAGTGCTTGTGTCAGGGAGAGTAACCCAACCAAAACTAAATTCTACTCCAAAATACCCATGACTACCCACACTTACTCCTCTCTACAGGTTTAGGTGCTAATGAGGTATTCATTCTGAACTTAAATACCACAATGGCTATTTATACACAATGAGGGATATATTTCACTGAAATGTCCAGAATACCAAAGCATCGCCAGACTTCTCATGATTTGCATACAATCCTGTAGTAATATCATGTATTCTTATCAAGCTTAAGAGCACCCAGACATAATCAATTGTAGGTTCCAACAAACAATGGGAGAACAACATCACATGAATATAAAGACTCAAAATGGGTAGGTCATGTAGCTCAAAGGGGTATAGAAGGTATCAATTGTATTTCTTTTAATAATCCTATTAGAAGGCTTATACATATGAAAGATCATTACCTATAATTAAGTACTTAATCGTACATATTTAATGGGGGTATACAGATGTAATGACCTGGCCAGTTTTTTTGAGATTATTAGCCTTGATCCCCTATTCATTGCTCCCTCTATTTCATTTATGCTTACTTGACTTGTGGGAGTACTTGGTGTTGGGTTCGGGAGTGTTTCAGAATGGAATGGGACACATTGTCCCTAAGTTTGAACTTTAAGTTGAAATGGTTGACCGGATGTTGACGTGGTTGAAGACAACTCAGTAATAGATTTTTGTCGGTTCTAATAGCTCCGTATGGTGATTTTGGTCTTAGGAGCACGTCAAGATGTTGATTTGGAGGTTCGTAGGTCATTTCATCATTATTTGGCGGAAGTTGGAAATTTGAGGATTTTTGAAAAGTTTGACCCGGAGTGGACGTTTTGATTGCGGGGTCGAATTCTGATTCCGGAAGGTGGAGTAGGTCTGTTATGTCAAATGTGACTCGTGCGCAAAATTGGGGTCAATTAAATGATTTGACATGTTTCACCATTGTTTGTAGAAGTTGTAATTTCGTAGTTTCAATAGGCTAGAATTGAGGTGTTATTCTAGTTTGTGATGTTGTTTGTTGTAATTTGAGGGCTCGACTAAGTTTGTATGATATTTTAGGAATTGTTGGTATATTTGGTTAAGGTCCCTGGGGGCCTCGAGTGTGATTCGGAACTTGTTTGGCGCATTTCGAGACTTGGTAGGAATTCTGAAGTTTGCTGATTTTTCCCAGTTCTGGTGTCCTTCGAGACATTCACGATGATCTTCCCGTTTTCGCGTAGAGTAGTCTGAGCCTTGCTGAATTTTACCCTTCACGTTCGTGAAGTAGACCACGCATTCGCGAAGGGTCAGGTCCTTATGCACTGTGATCGCGAACGGGGAGCCGCGTTCGTGAAAAGGAAAGGCATCTTAAGTGGGAACCTGTGTTTGGCTTACGCATTCGGGTAATGGGCTTCGCAATTGAGAAGCTGGTGGATCATTTAGGCCACGTTTAGGAGTGGACACTCGCATCGCGTAAGAGGGAATTTCGGCCAGTAGCTTTTTGTGCTTCGCGAACGCGACGCAGTTTCTGAAGGAAATACCTGGGCAGATTTAAAAGTTCAAAATTGATGGTTAATGTCATTTTTCACCATTTGAACTTGAGAGCTCGAATTTAGGCGATTCTTGGAGAGATTTTGGGTAAGTGATTCTTACATAGTTTTGGTTAATTTTCATGATTTTGCCTTTGATTTCATCATTTAGTTAATTATTTAGGGTGGAAAATTAAACATTCTTAGACCGAATTTTAAGGTTTTAATCGAGATTTTTGTATCGGGTTTGATTAATTTTGGTATAGGTGAACTCGTGGTTGAACTGGTATTCGGATTGTGTGACTTTTACTCAATTTCGAGATTTGGGCCGGGGTCGACTTTTTGGGACAATTTCTTATTTTTTGTTAAAGCCTTGATTTCATTAATTAGAATGATTTATTATAGTTATATCTATAGTATGAAATTGCTTTTGGCTAGATTTTATCCATTCGGAGTCCAAAAATCAAGGGAAAGGCATTCTTATTGACTGATTAAGCTTTGTTAGAGGTAAATGACTTGTCTACCTTTGTGTGAGGGAAATCCCCTTAGGATTTGGTACTATTGTAAAAATTTGTGATAATGTGAGTGTCGTGTACGCGAGGTCACGAGTGCATACACAGGCTAAATGTTGAAAATCCGATCTTTGTCAAGTAGTATCCTGTTTGTATCTTAAATGAGTTACTCCACCATGTGTAGTTATCATGTTTAGCCTAATATCGTATGTCTATGTGTCTTAATTCTTACTTGAAATTTGTGTAACATGCTTAGTTGATTTATTGCGTTCCTTGATTTTGTATTTAGTCTTTCAATGTAGGATTACTTGTTATGAATTCGTTGTTCCATTGGTTACGATTTGTGTATTTACTTTTGGGACTACGAAGCAGTACCTCGGGAGCTCTCATGCTGCATATTTACTTTTGGGAGTATGAGCAAGTACCTTGAGAGCTCCCCCTCGAGAGTTTTGGAGTGGAATAGGATACATAATCCCTAAGTTTGAAGTTTAAATTGAAATGGTTAACCAGATGTTTACATGTGTGAAGACGACTCCAGAATGGAGTTTCGTCGGTTCCAATAGCTCTGTATGGTATTTTGGTATTAGGAGTGCGTTCAGGTGTTGATTTGGAGGCCCATAGGTCATTTTTGCATTATTTGGCGGAAGTTTGAAATTTTAGGATTTTTGCAAAGTTTGACCAGAAGTGGAGTTTTTGATATCGGGGTCGGATTTCGATTCCGAAAGTTGGAGTATTTCTGTAATGTGAAATGTGACTCCTGTGCAAAATTTGGGGTCAATATTACATGATTTGATAGGTTTCAGTGTCATTTGTAGAAGTTAGAATTTCTTAGTTTTAATAGGCTTGAATTGAAGTGTTATTCGTGTTTGTGATGTTGTTTGTTGTGATTTGAGGGCTTACTAAGTTCCCATGATGATTGAGGACTTGTTGGTATATTTGGTTGAGGTCCCGGGGACCTCATGTGTGATTCGGACCTTGTTCGGCGCATTTCGGGACTTGGTAGGAATTCTTAAGTTTGTTGGTTTTCCTAGTTCTGATGTCCTTCTACGCCTTTGCCATGATCTTCCCGCATTCGTGTAGAGTAGTCTGAGCCTTGCTGAGTTTCACCCTTAGCTTCGCGAAGCAAGCCATATGTTCGCGAAGGGTCGGATCCTTGTGCACTGGGATCACAGACGAGGATCCGCGTTCGCAAAGAGGAAATGCAACTTGGGTGGGCTCCTGTGTTTGGCTTACGTGTTTGCGTAATGGGCTTCACGATCGCAAAGCTGGTGCATCATTTGGGCCGCGTTTGCGAGTGGACAATCGCATTCACGTTAAAGGGAATTTTGGCCGGTAGCTTTTTGTGCTTCTCGATCACGAGGCAATTTCCGCGTTCGCAAAGAAGGAAATACCTGGGCAGATTTAAAAGTTCAAAATTGAGGGATTTATGTCATTTTTCAGCATTTGGACTTGAGAGCTCAGATTTAGGTGGTTCTTGAAGAGAATTTTCACGTGGGTGTTTGGAGTAAGTGATTCTTACCTAGTTTTGGTTAATTTCCATGATTTTGCCTTAGATTTTTTTCTTTTTCGTTCATAAAATATGAATCAGGCTTAACATTTACATCTTCACGAGCATATAATATCAAAGGAATCGGGAAAATGGAGTTGGAAAAATCAATGAAAATGATTCCCATGGGAAATTACAAGAGTAGATTCTCTCCAAAATGCAAAATAAAACATATTTCTATAGAAGGACCTAAAAGAAGGAAAAAGAAACTACAATAAAATCAATAGGGAAGACCTCCATCAAGAAGTTCCCAGTTATCTTTCCCTTCATCATCCCTCTTGTTCTTAGATACCTCTTTCTTATCATCTGAGAAATTTCTTGGTGGGCCACGCCTCTTGCGGTTGCGTTTAGCAGCCTCACGTGACTTGCACTTTAATTTGTCATGCTTGTTCTAGAAATATCTCATGCGCTTGCATTCCTGTATGACTCCAGCTCTCATAACCTCGCTACGAAACCGTCCAACAAGCTTCTCTTCGTGCTCATTATAATCCACAATTACCTAAATATTGTATCCTGACTTGAAGTAAAGGGTGTTTGCATTTGCAATTAAGGGACAAACAACGACCGTAACATCAGAATTAGAACACGATAGTGATAACAGGTATTTCTGATTGTTGATAGGTGTTGAACAAGAGAGGGAATCAGCAGCGGGGAGAGAGAATTTGAGGGAGGGCAGCTTTGCGGGAAGGGGTTTGGAGGGGGTGAAAAAGGAGAAGAGGACTATGGATGAGACTGCCATTTCTGAAAAATTGGAAATGAGGTTGTGGCACTGAGCCAATCGATTTTGCCTTTGATTTAATTAGTGATTTGGGATGGAAAATTGGGGAAATTGAGAAAAAGCTCTTAGGCCGAATTTTGAGGTTTTGATCGAGATTTTGGTATCGGATTTGAGTAATATTAGTGTTGTTTGGCTATAATTACATATTATTAGTGCATTATTTACCTTACATTTTGGGACTTTAATACTAAAATATACTATATTTGTGCTTAATTGGGACTATTTTATGTGTAGGTATGTTGAAGACAAATTGAGAGCAAAGTAGAGATTTTATGTGTATTTTATACACTACAAAATAAAGTATGATTATTCAACTAGTGGGTATTTAGTTTACAAAGGAAGAAAAAATAACAAATGGAAAAAGAAGGAAATTATTGATGAAAAGACGAATTGAAAAGAAAAAAGAAGAAAAAAATAGAAAGGAAAAGAATTGCAAACGTTAGGTAGAAAACAGAAATTGAAAACGAAGCAGATTCTATGGAATTGAAAACGCGAGCCTTATTTCTAGCTAGAAAGCGGGCGTCGCAAGGCTTGAGGCGAGCTGGAGGCGCGCGATAGAGCAGGCTAGGCGCGGTTTGTCACGAGGCGACAGGTGTTTCAGATTTTTAAAGCCTATTTTGTCTTCTACTTAGTTTTGGACTTGATTATTTTGTTTGGTTTTTTTTCCTACACATATAAATAGTCATTAAACGCCATTTTTTGAGGGAGGAGCCTCCATGGAGGCTGGAATTCATCAGATTCCATCTTTCTTCCATCAAACGTAGTGATATTTATTTTTTCTTGATGATTTGTTGTTTTGCTACCATGTCTATGTGGACCTACACTTCATGTTCTAGGGTTGTGGTTGTAATGAATATTGAAGTTTATTAATTATATTACCTTTAATTTGAGTTATCATCTTTGGTTGTTTCTCTTATTATGTGCAAATTGCTTAATTGTTTGGCCAGCAGTTGAGTTCTATTTCCGATCTATGTTATGCTTGAGAAAACTGTGTTTATATTAGAGTATAATTAGAGAGGGATTGTTTCTGAACCCGTGGCTTGGGGAAAGATTTTGCGGTTAGGATAGGAATATACCTAACAGTCTTGCTTAGTTGAATACCGTAGTATATTCGTTCATGATAGACTCAAGACCATAGGAATATAGTGTTGATATATTATGGATAGACGAATAGTATTGTGGGAACACGCTATTTATATAAACGATCGGGTCAACTAACAACCATAGATAATTTGGATTAACATGTGTAGTTATGAACTCAATAAGATTGATAAACCCACCACAACCCTGGAACCTATATCTCCATGGGTTACGTATTTAGATTTCACAATAATAGATTAATAGAAAAATATGACACTTAAATATCTTGGACAATTAATTGATTTTAGTTTTCTTAGTTAACGATCAATCTAAGTCTATGTGGGTTCTACATCTGACTTTCAAGTCACTTTATTACTTGACGACCATGTATACTTGTGTGTACTTGGGGAACCAAGATATGGGTGAACTCGAGGTTGAATGGGTGTTCGGATTTGTGACTTTTACCTGATTCCGAGATGTCGGCCCGGGTCAACTTTTTGGGGTGATTTTCCAATTCTTGTTAAAATCTTGATTTCATTAATTAGATTAGTTTATTATAATTATATTTATAGTATGAAATTGCGTTTGGATAGATTTGGTCCATTCAAAACCGACAAGTCGAGGGAAAGACATTCTTATTGATTAATTGAGCTTGGTTGGAGGTAAGTTTCTTCTCTAACCTTGTGTGGGGGAAATTTCTTTAGGATTTGGTATTGTTGTAAAAATTTGTGATATGTGAGTGTCTTGTATGTGAGGTAACGAGTGCGTACACGGGCTAAATGTTGAATATCCGATCTTTGCTAATTAGTATCCTTTTTATATCTTTAATGAGTTACTCCAACATGTGTAGTTATCATATTTAGCTTAATATCACATGTCTACGTGTTTTAATTCTTACTTGAAATCTGTGAAACATGCTTATCTGAATTCCTGCTTTCCATGATTTCGTATTTAGTCTTTAACTATAGGATTCCTTGTTGTGAATTTGGTGTTACAACGGTTACAAGTTGTGTATTTACTTTAGGTACTACGAAGTGGTACCTCGGGAGCTCCCTTGTTGAATATTTACTTTTGGGACTATGAGGAGGTTCCTTGGGAGCTCCCCTGTTGCATATATACTTTGGGACTAAGATCCGGTACCTCGGGAGCTCCCCTGTTGAGTATTTACTTTTGGAACTATGAGGCAGTACCTCAGGAGTGCTCATGTCGTTTACCCTTTTGTGTTGTGTTGTTACCCTTCTATAATTTCTTATAGTTAAATTCTCAGTTTGTTCATTATATTACTGTATCTTCTGCCTTGTTTCTGTTTATTCAATAGGGCCCTGGCCTGACCTCGTCATTACTCTACCGAGGTTAGGCTTGGCACTTACTGCGAACCGTTGTGGTGTACTCATACTACTCTTCTGCACATGTTTTGTGTGCAGACCAAGGTACCTACTACTAGCCCCGATATCAGTAGAGTGTGTGTTGCTGTTGCTTGGACACTTCAAGGTATATCTGCTAGTGTCCGCAGACCTCAGAGTCCCCCCTGTTTACCTTGAAAATGGAATTAACAATTATAATTAATTTTCTGGTTCTAAAAATATGTGGTTTATCTTAATACTAGTTATTAGAAATGAAGTGCTAAGTGTGAGTTAGAAAAGTAAGATATGCAAACCAATGTTGTCATAGAGCTGGGCCCCGAGCTGGCTGGAACAGGGGGGGGTCTCGAGGTCTAGCTAGGGAAGTTAATAATGAGCAATTGATGAAGAAACAATGATATCGGGGGCCTCAAAGATAGCCTTTTACAGCTAATGATGGGCAATAAAAGAAGAACAATAAATGAAGACAATATGTAAAGAGAAATAAATTTATAGTCATTGTTCAGCACATTAAGCAAGAAAATCAGAGAATGTTCTATTTTATTGAATATTCATGTGTGTTACAAAATTACAGGGGTCCCCTTTATATAGTATGGGGAATCCCAACATAGTACATGTCTAATCATGACAAGGAAAAGCTACCGGTACAGTTGTATAGTGGCTCAGTACAGACTTGTACTATTCTTGCAGACCTTGTCTGCTCTAACCACGCGCCCTCGTGAATTTCCTGCCTTTCCATGACGGTCATCGATTCGTACTGCTCTAAGATTGACTAAAGTGAACCTCCGATATGCTCTCTCGAGGGGTGTACCTCGGGGTCAAACTTCAAATTCCACTACGAGCTTCTCGAGGCCGAGTGTGGAGTGCAACAATGGTCTCAAAATCAGACTCCCCGATTTTGGCTGCATACAGATAGTCCTTGCGTTTCTTAGAGTTAAATGATAAGAAACTATTTTGAATTCTTGGCTCTTTGATATCTCCACCATGATGTCAGCCACCTGAGGTCATCAACTGATGTGATAGAAAGGTTGCACAGAGCATGGTTCTCTAAAAGCCCCCAAACTACTATTTGCCACTCTTTCAACTTCTACAATACTCTTAGAGCACCTCTATAAATATTCCAACCCTTCTTTTTTTCCAATTTTCATCCTTTGCAACATCTTCAAATCCCCATTTAACAGCTTATTCTTTTATCCCTACTCTACGTTCATCCCTTCGCCAGTTTTCTTCCTCTTATTCTGAAATTTTAACACCAGTCATGGCCAAAACTTCTAAGATAGTCCCTTAAAAAGAGAAAACCCCTTCTTCTTCTTGCTCGTCTAAGAGCGAAATGATAGTTCCCCTTTGTCCCGAGGAGTGCCACCCCGGACCCTGTGAAATGTCATCTGATTTTAAGGTTGATAGATCTTCAGTAGCGGGCCGATGCGAGCTCATTTCTCGATTTGTTAGTCCGGTAACCAATATTGGAAAGGCGAAGGTCGATTTCCTTTGGGAGAGGGCGGTGAAAGTGACGATCCCTTCATCTGAAGGAGATGTAGCCATCTATAGAGCTGGCCGGGCCATTCCTTGGTGGAGAGAAGGTAACTGGAAGATATTCATTCATGTCACAGATAAATTTTGATGTTGGGAAATGCTTGACCAATTCTTCTTTTCCCTGAATCCGAGTCCAAGTAACTTCTCATATATGTTATAGTTTTGAGGCGAAAATTCCCGTGGAAGTCTTAATATCCTCCCAATTGAAGTTCTTGAGTGCTTTCCTAATTTCAGGGGTAGTGTTGTGATATTGGAAAAAGCATAGCCCAAACTGTTCTCGGTTCGAAAATCCACTTGTGAGACGTCGAAAAATACTCCAAAGGGAATATACACCGTCTAAAAGATGATATTGATGCTTAGAAGGAGTTGGGGGGGGGGGGTTTCAAAGAAGTAATGAGTATGCCCGATGCAGATCCCAGAGAGAGACCCTCGAGGAGATTCATGATGAAGGCTCTGATCTATCGGAGGAGATATAGCAGGATAAGGCGGACGTGATTAATTTCAAGTTCCTCCTTCATGCCGACGATGAAGCCGATGTTGAAGACGAAGGGGAAAAAGCTGACGAGGATGCTAGTCCCGAGGGGGTTGATGAAAGCGAAGTCCCTGAGGGGAAAAGATGAAGTCCCCGATGATAACGATAGACTAGGTTTTCTTTCAGTAAAGGGATCCCCGTGGGAGTGTTGTAAATGTACCTTCGTACCATCATTTATATAAAGAGATCTTTCGTCTTGTTTTGCATAAACTTTCATTTTGCCTTTGTCTTTGCTTTTGTGGTTTGAATTTTGATGCTTGCCGTTGAGGTCTTATAAGATTGATTTTTCCTCATCGAGGTCTTATGATTAGTCCCCGAGCGAGATGACCTCGACCTTCATATCGAGGGTATGCCCTTTTATGGGTCTTATAAGTTCGATATTGTGGCCTTGGCCTCGTTATCGAGGTTATGCCCTTTTAAGGTTTTACAAATGTGGTGTCGCCTCATTAAGGTCTTATAAAATTTTCCCTTAGGCTCTTTAGATTGGGTCTATTCGAACTCTAATATGGCTGTAGTTTTCCCTCATGTTGGCTAAAAACTTTCGAAGTTATGCCTTGTCATGTTTTGCGTTCGTCCGACTCTTCGATGGCTCGAATAAGAGCCTATATTATAAGTCGATATGTGACGATAATTTAGTACCTTATGAGGTTCTCTCGAAGGATGATGTTTCGAAGCCTTTTTATTGAAGGTTGATTATTTTGAAGCCTTTTTATTGGAGGGTGATCGTTTTGAAGCCGTTTTATTGTTCGGAGCTGATGTTATCAAAGCTCATTTGCTTATGCCGAGGGTAGCCAGATTAAACAATTTTTTTTGAAGTATTTTGAAAGACTTTAGTTTTATGACGGCTCCGAGCCGCGTTAAATTTGGCCGTAGCCTTTTGATATGACCGTAGTCTTTATATTCAGTCGTAGCCTTTTGATATGACCGTAGTCTTTATGTTCGGCCGTAGCCTTTTGATACGACCGTAGTCTTTATGTTCGGCCGTAACCTTTTGATATGACCGTAGTCTTTATGTTCGGCCGTAGCCTTTAGTCCCCAGGTGAGATGGCCTCGGCGTCTGTATCGAGGGTATGCCTTTTTAGGGTCTTACAAGTTCGAATATATAGCCTCGGACTTAATATCGGGGTATGCCTTTTTTCTTAGGTCTTACGATATTGAGTATGCCTTGTTGAGGTCTTATAAGTTTGATGTCTCCTCATGGAGGGCTTACTCGCTTGAAGTTTCCTCGTTGAGGTCTTATAAATTTGATGTCGCCTTATGGAGGGCTTAGTAGCTCGAAGTTGCCTTGTTGAGTCTTATAAATTTGATTTTGCCTCATGGAGGGCTCACTAGCCCGAAGTTGCATCATTGAGGTCTTATAAATCTGATGTTCCCTCGTCGAGGGCTTACTAGCTCGAAGTTGCCTCGTTGAGGACTTACGAATTAAGGTTTTGACGGCTCCTGACTGTGGATGATGGTCCTCGAGTGTTCGAGAGTATTTGGGCCCTTAGGCGTCTTACGTAAAAGTAGTAAACTTCTTTGAGGCACGAAGCATTTTGATGAGCAAAGAGGCTTTTGATTACTTGATATGTGTGTACATGTTCTGAGGCTTGATCATTCTATATGGACATGATTCATTTAACCATTTGGCCCATTACAACATTGGTATGTCGAGGCCTTCTTCGGCATAACTTGCTTTCTTCGAAACGGTAACATCCAGGTGTGATGCCCCCCAGTATTCGAGGTTGATTGAAAAGAAACCTTGAATATCTGTTAAGCCTTGCTCAGGTAGAATATAGGTGTTGCCTCGTTAAAAATGTTGCCGGTAAAACCCATTTGGGATAAAACCTGATCTAAGGGAAAAAAAAGTGCAACACATGCTTTAAAACCCAAGGTCATCGAGTTAATGGATCGATTTCTCAATCGAACATCCGCAAAAGGTCAGTGTGGAACATACAAATAAAAAGGGAGAAGGTTATTCCTTAGCAATAATAGCGTTTGAGCATTGATATGTTCCAATTGCTTGGAAGTTGCTCGCCTTCCATGGTGCTAAGTTTGGAGGATCCTTTGCCTACTACTCCGAGGACGCGGTACGGTCCTTCCCAGCTAGGGCCTAGTTTCCCTTCGTTTGGGTTTTGAGTGTTGAGGGTGACTTTCCTTAGAACTAAGTCCCCGACCCCGAAGTATCGGAGGTTTTTTCTTCTGTTGTAGTATCTTTAGATCATTTGCTTTTAAGAGGCCATTTGGACTAACGCGGCTTCGCGCTTTTCATCCAGTAACTCGAGAGCAGTGTTCATTTCCTCGTTGTTTGATCCCTCGGAGGCGTGCTAGAATCTGGCACTTGGTTCTCCAACCTATACCGGTATCAACGCCTCGGACCCATATACCAAAGAGAACGGGGTATCTCCTGTGCTTGACTTTGAAGTTGTCCGATATGCCTATAGTACTTCAGACATCACTTCTCTCCATTTTGCCTTTGCATTCTCTAGCCTTTTCTTTAGGTTTTGAATGATAGTTTTGCTTGTGGAATCGGCCTGAATGTTCACATTTGGGTGGTAGGGCATTGATAGGATCCTTTTGTTTTTATGATCCTCGAGGAACTCCGTCACTTTGCTGCCGATGAACTGCTTCCCATTGTCACATGTAATATTGGAGGGGATTCCGGATCGGCATAAGATTTGGTCACATATGAAGTCAATGACTTCCTATTCTCTTATCTTTTCGAAGACCTGCGCTTCTACCCATGTGAGTAGTAGTCAGTAATAAATAAGATAAATCTAGTTTTATCTGGCGCCGTTAGTAGTCAGTAATAAATAAGATAACTTACATGCATTCAAGGTATTGGTTTTTATTTGATTAATTTATGTGTTCTACCCTTTTTAGCCAAAACCTGAGAATTAAAAGGAAATGGGGTGGGGACTCACCTCTTACAGTGAAGAATCAATTTTGGGTGATGATGGAACTTTCTCTCTCAAGAACTCTCTCTTCCCTCTCTCTATTTTGTTTAGAAAATCCTTAAAATGGAAGGGGTAGGTGTTTTAATGAACTGGGGGTCGGGTATAAAAATTAGAATTTTAAAAGTCCTGAAGCAGAAATGCGATGGTCCGCATTCATGTCGCAGAAAAGACCCTCAAATGGGCAAAAAAGAAATCGGACTTCCTAGGTAAGCGGCCATTATGCGGTCAGCATACCTATTATGCGATCGCATAGTGCGTCACATAACTCCCTCTGCAAGAATCAAGGTGCAAGAATGCAACAACTATGCGGCCCGCATTCGTGAAAGGCGATCACATTCTAGGTCGCATAGTTGTCCTCAAAATGGATAGCAAACTGTCCAAGTATGCGACCACTATGCGATCCGCATACCTGATCTGTGATCGCATAGTGTACCGCAGACCTGTGCAAATCTGGAAAATTATATCTTTTAAGTCCTAGGGTACTCTTTACTCAATAAGAGCCCGTTTTAAGAATTTCTAAAGTTATAATAACACGGGGACCTATTTCAACATTATTTTTAGCCATGAAATTTTAAGGGTCTTTACACCGGTGGTATACTGCTAGCGCATGCTGAGCTGACCTCGTACGAATTTGCTCAGAAGAAAGATTTTGCATTAGAGAAACCCTTCGATGCCCGGGCCATCGAGAGCATGCTTCGAGCTTCATCCGACCAATAGAAAAAAACCACCTCGAGGCCGTGAGGAGAGACTGTGGCTGGGGGAAATTGTGATACTGCTGATACCCTCTCGAGAAGATACTGTCATGAGTTATCTAGAGGGATTGTTGACCGTGTATATGTACCCGTTCCATTATCCCCCCTCGACTGACTTATGCTCGAATTCTGCAAAAGGTACCGAGTCACCCTAGCACAGATTCATTCGTCATTTTGGCAGATAGTGCTGATGAGGTATTTTACCGAAAAGGCTGAGCTCGAATTTACCTTCAGCCACCTTAATAAATTGTATCGTCCTCACCATTGTCGAGGTGTGATTGTGTTATGACGCCGATCCACCAGGCCTTTCATTACCAGCGATGATGAGGACCAAAATAGAGGATGGATGAGTCGGCTTGTTCGAGTGAGGACCGTCGATATCATTACAGCGGAGTTCCTGCCATTTCCCAAAAAATGGAACTTCAATGTAATTGCCATGTCATACCTTAGTGTATTTTGCTCTTATTGATTTATAAGAGTGTTTCTTTTTCTCTTTTTCAGCGGTCCCATGGGTGCCGAGGGAGGTCCCTGATCTTGCGAACTGAACTCGGAGGGTGGCAGCTTCCTCAGTATATGATGAACGCAAGTGGCATGGTCCCTCGAAGGACAGCTGGGAAGCAAAGCACCACAGTATGATACGTGCAGTATCCTTTTTGGTGAACATTTCCTTTTGTGCGTACTAACTCTATCACCATAGGTATTGGTGGGTTTTCTGAAATTAGACTATCCCCATTCGAGGAAAGGGAAGGCCTGAGGGAGGACAATAAGCGAAAAAGATCTTTTACGGAAGAGGACATTCTCGATGAGGTGGGGCCTTCTCGGAGACATAAAGGAGAAGCCGTTGTTGTGGAGAGTTTTATATGCGTTGGTCATTCTGCGGACATCAGCTCTCCTCATGAGGATGATTCATTATCTACAGCTCGAGCTGGGGGCCCTTCCGAGGCTGCCGATTCTATCAAGCCTGAGAATTATAATTTCTAAGAAGAGGTTCGCGGAGAGAGAAAGAGCAAAAAGTCCTCCACCATCGTTTGCTTCTGCACTCGAAGGTACTTCGAGGGATGCTCGGGACCAGGGGCCGCCCGGACCAAGTGTGGTTTCGAGTGGGCATACCCTTATTGAGAGCGGTTTAACTAGGGCCGATGGGGCCGGGCCAGTAGATGCATGTTAAGATTTTAAGGAAGCCCAAGAGCTCTGTTCCGAGGTGAGTTTTGATCGGCCTTGCTGGCTTTTTAGCTATGAATCTCCATTCTTTGAACTGAAGTTTCTCTTTTGTAGGTTTTTGATAAACTTAAGTTCGAGCTGCTTTAATGTGAGACCCCGTTGTGCGAAGCTTTGGGTAAGGAAAAATCTCTCAAGCTTCTTTGCAATAAGAATACAAAAGAGTTGATACATATTCGGGTGGAGCTGCATTAGAGCCGGATTTGTGATGGCAATCTCGAGCATCAAGTAACCCTTACCCTTAAGGGGTACATGCTTCCTTTTTCGCTTTTGGGAACTAATGTTTTGGTGCTTCAATTGTAGGGAAAGATAGAAGCGTTGGAGCGCGTTTCGGGCGAATTCGGGCAAGTTGGTTCTCAATGCCAAGAGTTGAAGGCGCAGATAAGCGTATATGTTGCGGGCCAAAGGAATGCTTTGGCCAAGGCTGCTGCCCTCGAGATACAACTTTGCAATGCTTGAGAAGATAGTTCAATTTAGTCGAGCAGGATTGCCAAGCTCGAGACTGATCTTCCAAATATGAAGGTCGGGGTCATGGACGCTCGGGCTGAAGCTGAAGAAGTTCGAGTGAAGGCCGATAAGAAGGTGGTTGTTTATTTGAAAGACGATGTCGCTGCTCGGGTTGAGTTGAGAGGAGCTTTTAAGAGAGAGAGGAGGGACAATGAGTATGCCCAGTGCAAGTCTCAGAGGGAGACCCTCGAAGAGATACATGCTAGGGTCTTTGACCTCTCGGAAGAGGTAAAGCAGGCTGAGGTGGACGAGATCGACACAAATTTTTCCTTTGTTCTTGAGCTGATGCTGATATTTGAATGCCGTCGTGGGAGCTTATTCGAGGGGCCTTTGAGGGAGATAATCCAGAGAGTAGACTAGAGTTTCTGCTTTGTTGTTTGCATAAGACTCCTATGGGAGTGTTGTAAATATGTATTTGTAATGCACATACATATATGAAAGATTCTTTGATTTAATTTGCTTGTTGATAGTTAGCCCGATGAATTGTACTTTGAGATGAAACCCTTGGGGTTATAAATTGGCCCTGAGTCTTTTTAAGCTAGCGACTCGGGCTCTTACGCTTTAGGTCGGTATGACCTTTGGTGTAGCTGGCGACTTAGGCTCTTACGCATTTGGCCCTGAGGCGCGTTTATTTAATCAATTTGGGCTTAGTTTTTGATTCACGTTTTGACTCGAATTCAACGGCCCTCCGATTTTCAAATCATCCTTGATGCGCTTTGGGTTGGTATGAACTGTAGCTGGAGACTTGGGCTATTACGTGTAGGGTCGATATGACTTTTAATGTAGCGGGCGACTTGGGCTCTCACTCTTTTTAACCCTGACGCGGTTTTAGTTAACCATTTTGGGCGTAGTCTCCGAGTCGGGTTTCGACACGACCTCAACGACCCTCGTATTTTTAAATAGGCCCTGAGGCGCTTTGGTTCAGTATGACCTATGGCTGGCGACTTGGGATCTTACGAGTAAGGTCGATACGACTTTCAATGTAGCGGGCGACTTGGGCTCTTACTCTTTTTGGCCTTGAGGTGCTTTTAGTTAACCATTTTGGGATCAGTCTCCGAGTCGGGTTTCGACTCGAGCTCAACGACCCTCAGATTCTTAAATCATCCCTGAGGCGCTTTGGGTCGGTATGACCTGTGGCTGGCCACTTAGACTCTTAAGAGTAAGGTTGGATACGACTTTTAATATAGCAGGCGACTTGGGCTATTGCGCTTTTTGGCCCTGAGGCACTTTTGTTAACCATTTTAGGCTTAGTCTCCCAGTCGGGTTTCGACTCGAGCTCAACGAAGCTCAGGTTTTCAAATTGGCCCTGAGGCGCTTTGGGTCGGTATGACCTGTAGCTGGCGACTTGGGCTCTTATGCGTAAGGTCGATACGATTAGCTGGCGACTTGGGATCTTATGCTTTCTGGCCCTGAGGCGCTTTTGTTAACCATTTTGGGCTTAGTTTTTGAGTCGGGTTTCGATTCGAGCTCAATGGCCCTCAGGTATTCAAATTGGCCCCGAGGCGCTTTGGGTCGGTATGACCTATAGCTGGCGACTAGGTCTTTTATGCGTAAGATCGATACGACTAGCTGGCAACTTGGGCTCTTAGGCTTTAGGTCGGTACGACCTTTGATGTAGCTGGTGAGTTGGGCTCTAACGCTTTAGGCCGGTACGACCTTTAACCGGTTCTTTTCAAATTTTTTTGAAGTAATTTGAGGCATGTGATTTTATGGCAACAGTTGGACGTCTCTGAGTCGAGTTAGTTTGGCCTGAGCTTTATGACGGTGGTCAATTGTATTTGGCCGTAGCCTTTTAGTCCCCGAGTGAGATAGCTACGGTGCCTATATCGAGGGTATGCCTTTTGAGTCTTACAAGTTTGATATATAGCCTTGACTTTGATATGGGTATTATGCCTTTTGTTTAAAGTCTTACAAATTTTTACATGCTTTGCTTGAGGTCTTACAGTTTTGATGTTGCCTCATTGAGGGCTTACAAGTTTGAAGTTGCCAGCCCTGAGGTCTTACGACTATGAGTCGACTGTCGAAGTCAGTCCTTGAGTTAGAGTTGATATTTCCTCATGGAGGGCTTATGTCATTGATATTGCCTCGTGGAGGGCTTATGAGTTCCAAGTTGCCGGCCCTGAGGTCCTACGGCTTCAAGTTAGATGCCTTGATGAGCCTACAATCGAGGGCAGTCCCCGAGTCGGAGTTGATATTACCTCGAGGAGGGCTATTGAGCTTGATGTTACCGGCCCTGAGGTCTTATGGCTTCGAGTTTTTGGTGACTCGATGGAGTGACTGTCGAGGACAGTTCCTGAGTGCTTGATAAATTTTTTGCTCTGGGGCTTTCTTATGTGAAAATGGCAAACTTCTTTGATGTGTGAAATGTTTTTGATGATAGAAGGTATTTCAGTGATTACTTGGTAAAAGTATACATGATTTTACCATCGAGGGTTCGATTATTCTATGCGGACACAGTTCACTCGACCGTTTCGTCCAATACATCATTCTTATGTCGAGACCCTCTTTGGCCTATTTCAGTGATCTCCTGGGGGGATGCCCCTCAATATTCGAGGTTGACCGAAGATAATCCTTGAATACTTGGTGAGTTCTCCTTAGGTAGCATATGGATATTTCCTCGTCAAAAACCTCGCCGGTAAAACCCATTTGGGATAAAATTCGACGTGAGGGAAAAAGAGCGCAACGCATGCTTTAAAACCTAAGGCCTTCGATGTCATGCCCCAAACTCGAGGGACGAGACAGGCACCTAACCGGGTGAACCTAGTCAAGCGGACCTGGATTGCCTTTCCTACCCAACGCGTTTCCCCCGTATATACAATGCACCATATTCCATATGAAATAAAAACTAAGGATTTAAGTGTTGATTTACAAACTTAAGTTCATTTCTCTTTTAGCATTTCAACAGTTGATTCCCAAAAAGATACACATAGATACATAACTTTCCAATACGGACCACGATTTCGAAAACGTACAGTTACTACCCAAAATACATATATACACCCACATCTTGTCTATGGAGCCTCTACGAATACTAGGAGTTTATACAATACTTGTTGGCCACAAGGCCTCGGCTATACCTTACAATACATAACAGACTCAAAAGAGATGGCATGAATTACACATGGCCCCAGGAGGGAGTGGGGCTCACCAATACTTGCCGAAAGAGGAGGAAGAGGCACCACTAACGGCGAGCTGAGCTACCCTCTATGATCCACCTACATCCATATAAAAGATGTAGCACCCCCGACAAAAGGGACGTTAGTACTGTGGAATAGTACTAGTAAGTATGACCAAACATTACTCAAAGTAAAATCAAGAGATGCACAAATAAAAAGCAGTTAACGAAACCAACACATAGGGCACAATGATACAGAACACAAGTACAATTGAGGGCCTCACAGATTCTTGTTTCATCATCTTCACGCTTACTTTTACACTCCACCCTTATTACCACGTGTTGCGGCGTGCAACCCGATCCCACCTTACATTTCTGTTGCGACGTGCAACCCGATCCCACCGTAAAATTTACACTCCACCCTTGTTACCTCTTCACCCTTATTACTTTTTGTTGCAGCATGCAACCCGATCCCACCGGGCCTTCACATTTCATGGCAAACAATAACAGCCCACAATTCAATCACAGGGTTTCATATCATAAAGAGTACAATTTCATAACACCCAACCAATCATGTGTTCACAATAGTCTTTATCATCCATTAATTCAACCACAAAGATGCTCATAAACAAGAGTGCAAATTCATTACAACCAACAATCCATATGAAGTTAAGCCACAGTAAATCTTACCAACAATGAGTCATATACGATGTTTCCATGGCCATTTAGTTCAATTAGATCAATTCACAATTCTCTTTCATCCCTTGTTACATAGCCCTTATCACTTAGATACATTTACACATTTGAGTTTGTTATCATTCTTTCTTACTCAAGCATTTAACAAACCTCACACATGTTAGAGTAATCACATAGAAGTCACCTTTGACAATTTCAATTATCGCGATAGTCGACTAAGACAAACCAGAGAATGCAATCTCACACCTCAACACAACCGGGCAATTAATTCACATATACTCAACAAGAAACTCATACCGATTGTTTGGACACCAACAAGGTGACTCTACGAAGATTAAATTTAGACATATATACCTTGAGTTGGAATTTCTCTATAATTTCTATCCAAAATCACCGGACCTTCTAACGCCTTCAATCTAATTTACAATCTCACACATTCAAACTTAGAGTTAGGAACCTTGAACCCATTTGGGCATTTTATCAACTACTACGTGGTCCTTTAGATTAACTAACCCCTTTTTAGTGAAAGATTTCCCTAGCTTACTTCCCTTTGCTAGATTATGGAAGGTTATTCACATGCATGCAAGGTTTCACTTTTTATTTCCAAGAACCAAACTATGTGTGTTTTATTCTTAGACAAAATCTGAAAAATTGGGGAAATATGGTGAAGACTTACCTTTTTGAGTGAAGAATATGACAATAAATCAATAATTTTTGGGCTTGAGGGATTTTGGAAAATCAAATTGGATGATGTTGAAAACTTCTCTCTCAAGAACTCTCTTCTTCTCTCTCTATTCTTGGTCAGAAAATCGTTATAAATGAAGAAAAAGGTGTTTTATAAAACAGGGGTTCGGGTTTTAAATTTAGAAAATAGGAGCCCCGACACAGAGATGCGGTCAGGAATGTGAGCTATGCGGTCCACATTCCTATCGCATAAATGGCCTTCAAAATGGGCCAAAAAGAGACCGGACTGCCAGGTGTGCGACCACTATGTGGTCCGCATACCTGGTATGCGATTTCATAGTGGGTTGCATAACTTCCCTTGCAAAAACCATGGGGCAAGAATGCGACAACTATGCAGCCCGCATTCGTGAAATGTGATTGCATTCTAGGTCGCATAGTTGTCCTCAAAATGTACAGCAAACTGTCCAGGTATGCGACCACTATGCGGTCCGCATACCTGTTATGTGATCGCATAGTGCGTCGTATAACACACAATTTCTGGAAAATTTAATCTTTCAAGTTCTGGGATACTTTTTACTCAAATTGGACCGTTTTAAGAATTTCTACAGTTATAACAACAGAGGGACCTATTCGGGCATTATTTTAGACATACAAATTTTACAGGTGTTTACATTCGAGCTGGGGGTGCTTAGACCCCTTTCAATCGAACACCTGCACAAAGGTTAGTGTGAAGTGTGGAAGAAAAAGAGAGAGGATTGTACCTTGGTTGTGATGGCGTTCGGTCCTTGATATGCTTTGGTTATTTGTTCAGAGGATGCGACACGTTCCTTTATTCGTTCCTACGAGGAAGTTATTGTTACTTGGCTATTTGCTTATTTTTTGGCTCCTTCCATGTAGAAGGTGTCGGTTCCATATCGTGTACTACGAACATTTATTTTGCTGCATGTTGCTCTCCGTATACTATTTTTCTCAGTCCTTCGTAGGAAACTTCATCATTTGATGAAGGGTTGACGGCAACGCCCTCATGTTTTGAATCCATGGCCTTCCCAGCAATGCATTGTAACTCATGTCACCTTTGATGAAATAAAACTTGGTATCCTAAATTGTGCCACGTTGACTGGGTGGATGATTTCCCCTTTCGTTGTTTGTCTTACCATGTTGAATCCATTGAGGACTCGAGAGGCGCGTACGATCCAGCCGAGCCACCCGAGTTGCTCTACCACCCTCGACCGAATTATGTTGGCCGAGCTACCTGGATCCATGAGCACACGTTTAATTTGAAATTTATTTAAAAGAAAAGAAATTACCAGTGCATCACCATGAGGTTAAGATAAGGTCTCGATGTTATTTTCGCTGAATGAAAGAGCGTCTTCAGGTATGTAGCTCCGAGTTCGCTTTTCCCTAGCGATGGATACATTTGTTTTTTTAAAAATCGGTCTTTGAGGGACATCGACTCCACCAATAATCATGTGGATGACGTGTTGTGGTTCTTCTTTTTCATTTTTCTTGTTTGCCTCTCTTTCCCAAAATTGGTTTTTATCTCGGTCGCTGAGGAATTCTTGAAGGTGCCCTTTGCTGATTAGTTAGGCTACCTCTTCTCAAAGTTGTCTGCAATCTTTGGTCCTATGACCATTGGTATTGTGATATTCACATATCAAGTTAAGGTTCCTCTGCGAAGGATCTGATAGCACAAGTCTCGGCCACCTGGTATCCCTGATCTTACTTATGGCTGATACGATGTCTGAAACATCGATGTTGAAGTTGTACTCAGATAGTCGGGGTGCCTCTATCGGCCCTATGTGCCTGTCGAGCACTGCTTTGTTCAAGAGTCCCCAAAGATTTTGTCCTCGATCCATCCTTTGGTCACTTTGAGGTACGTTAAGTCTCGGGATATTTCTCTGATTTTCTACGTATGGTTGATACCGTTCTTTGTTTGGCCTTGGCTCTCTTTTTGGAGGCCTCCATTCCTTTGGTAAGACTCTGATAGGATACACCGAGCCCGATGGGGCTTCCAATTGGTCATCCTCGATCTTGATCTTCGATTGGTACCTGTTGTGCACATCCGTCCAAATTATGGCGGGGTACTCGATTAAATTATGTTTCAGCTGTTTGGAAGTTATCGAGCTTCGCTCATTCAAGCCCTGAGTGAAGGCTTGTGCCTCCCAATCTTCGAAAGACCGTTGGTAATTCCATTCGTTCCAATTGAAAGCGGGACACAAACTCCCTTAACATATCATTCTCCCTTTGCTTGATTTTGAAAACATCAGATTTCCTTATAGCGACCTTGATGGCACCAGAATGTGCTTTCACAAAGGAGTCCGCCATCACGAAAAATGAATCTACCGAGTTCGGGGGCAGGTTATGATACCACATCATGGCCTCTTTGGATAGTGTTTCTCGAAATATTTTCAAAAGAACGAATTTAATCTCTTCGTCTCTCAGTTCGTTCCCTTTCACAGCACAAGTGTAGGCAGTAATGTGATGATTGGGGTCTGATGGGCATCAGAGCTGCACTTGATGGGAATGGCTTTTTCAAGATCTTTTTTGAATATACACCTTTCAGAATCGGAGGTGCGCCTGGGACCTGATCGATGATTGAGTTGTAGGTCTCCACTTTTTTGTCGTTAGCTTTTATCTTCTTTTCGCCCGATTCAATCCTCATTGCAAGGTCTTCGAGAATCTTCATAATGGCGGGGTCAGCTGTTGACCCATTATAGCTCGATCATCTGGTTCCGAGGAGCTGTTTCTGGTGGTGTTGTGCTTGGGGTTCTCTAATGTCTTTGTAGCTGAGCAATAGCCACATGTTGTGCCTGCAACATTTCAAAAATTACATGAAGGCTAACTTCCCTTTCCCTTTAAGTAGGGGCTCCCTACGCTTCACGTTGGTATCATTCACAAATGCTTCCACCTGTATGAGAGATCACATCGACATGTTGAGCTTTGCGTGAGCCTTCATCGACAGGAATTTGCACGGGTGCCCCTTTAGGGTTTTGCGGTGGCACACCGACACCTGAAGCAGCTGCGCCATTCTCTTCGTCTTCCTCAGGACCGTTGTTCTCATGTGCGTTCACTAAGTTCGACATTTTTTGACCTGAAATTGAACATTCTTGGACAAGAAAAAGTGTGAAGAATAACTTGTGTTTTTAGAAAACCAGCACTAAAACAATCACTATTATTTTTCCCCATGGTGGGCTCCAAAATGTTTACCTTGAAAATGATAATTACAATTATATTTGATTATGAGGTTCTAAAAATACGTGATCTATTTTAATACCAGTTGTTTAGGTAGTAGATGCTAAGTGAGGAGTGATCAAACGAGATAAGAGTGAAAGGTAACGATATTGAGCAAACCGAGCAGCAGAAGGGCTGGTCTCGAGGCTGGTTGAGACGGGCCTCGAGGTCGAGCTTAGGAGCTTGGCGAGGGGCTATGATAACGGTACAACAATGTTGAAGGCCTTAAGAATGGGCTATTTATGATCAATAACAAGTAATAAATGAAGTACATATCAAGAACACAATAAATGAGAAGCAATAAACCAATGAAGCAATTGTAGAGAATATTTTAGTTAGAGAGCAGAGGATGTTTTTGTTCTTGTATGGAATATCATGTGTCTTAAAAAGTGACTAAGGTCCCCTTTATATATGAGGGTGAATCCCAACATAGTGCATGTGTAATTAATGCAAAGAGATATGGCCGGTACAACCATTTAATTCCATGGTACGGGCTTGTACTATTTTGTGTATTTTTTCAGCTTTAACCATGTGCCCCTTGGGAATTTCCTACCTTTACATGTTGACCTTCGATTTGTACTGCCTCGAGATCGAGGATCTTCGATGTGCCTCCTTGATGCCAAACATGAACCTTCGAGCCTTCTTAGCATCGAAATGACCGTAAAATTGGGTTCTCCGATTTTAGCCGTATACACTCCCAAAAAAATGTATCATATAAAAGAAATGACATTCATTCATTGCCTTTCACACTTTCTTTAACTTCATCGGCAATCTTGGCCACATATATAAATCGTCTTTCTTGGCACAATGGCTGCATTTCATAATTCACACTTTCATTCTTTCACTTTACATAGGCTATAATTCATTTAAAGACTCTTATGAATCATCCGGAAAAACACAACTTCAATTCATGAATACGTAAGGGCTTAGGATAAATTGGAAACATTTACAAATAAGAGCATGATGATCTCAACGAGACTATGGGTTGAATTCATAATTGTTTGATGATTTGATCATATTTGGACTATTTCCCAAGAAAGAGAATGATATGCAGATAATGCAATTGATACATGATTAGAGTAATTAGTCATTCGATAAGTCAAGCATTTGTAACAATTTTGCAAGATAAGGATGAGAGCTTGGCCAAACCACTAGGAGTCCAATTCGACTATAAGGTCCTATGGTGGTGATTCTTCACCCCACATCATTAGGTCAACCATATGTGTTCTACAACCTCCCTACCACCTTTATTGGAACATACATGCATAACTTACCAAATATTATTCTCAATAACCGCATCCTCCACTACCTTTCATCAGCCCAATTTCGAAATTGACAGCTAGGGCTAGAACCTTACCTCTTTAGAAGAAGACCTTGTGAGATTTACTTGTTGAATTTCCAAGGCTTGAGAAAGAAAAGATGAGTAGGATGGTGGAAGCTTCTTGTTCCCTCCCTAGAACACTTTTCCTCTTCTTAATAAAACATGTTTTTGCTCCCAAACGACCCCCTTATTTATTTTAATCAAAATAGAGTCGGGTTATAAAAACACAAAAAGGACCTTCCTAACTCAACTACGCGATCGCAGAGTGCACCGCATATCAGGTATGCGGTCCGCGATATTGATCTCCAAAACTAGTGTCTTGCCCCAAAATTGAAGATGTGTGGCCGACACCTAGTGCCATACTCGTCCCGAGCGTACTACTCTTTAACTATGAACTTTAGAGGGGTAACCTTAAACATAGGCCAATGGGGCCATATTCTGAATCATCTGAAAATAACGTCTACAACCAGCAATACCAAAATAAACATCTACATAGTGCTGGTAAAGCCACAATACTGATATAAAAATATAAAAGACTCGTCTACATGTCTCTATGGATAACTGAACAGTATCATGGTCGAAATAGGGCCTCGATCTACCAATCAAATATGTATATATAAAATGAACTCCAAGGTATAGACCTAGTAACTCCAAGGAAGTGGAGCTTACGAACCAAGTTGATGTTTGACTTTGTCTACTGGGAAGGTCTTTCCAACTGTCTATCGGGATCTGCATGCATGAAATGCAGCGTCCCCAGCAAAAGGGACGTCAGTACGAAATAATGTACCGAGTATGTAAGGCAACATAATAACATAAAGATGAAACCAAACTGATAATTTAATAACTGAAAGTACCTAGGAGTCAAACATAATTTGAAGATACGCTTACCTGCTGATACTAACCCATCTCTCTCAATATAGTTAGTAAAGTAGTTGTCCGGCCCTATAAGGCTAGGTATATGTAACTACTCTACCGTAGTAGTCTTACACATAGGCGGGCGGCCACAGTAGGCTTGGTATATAACTTACCATCTGATCAGAGGTTGCCCAATAGGTGTCTGCCCATCGTTTATAGCTCGATAGTGGTGAAAACACTGTAATACTACTGTAATATTTTGTATATATATAGACTCTCTGCTCTATAGGCTAAAAGAAGACAACACTTAACTAAATATGAAGTCCTGATAAGGGAGAATGTTGTAACTTATGAGACTAGGACAATGTACATAAATTCAGGAATATGAACTTCTCTTTATGTATCGTTATCAAACACATGTAGTTACGAGATCAAGCAAAAATTAAGGAAAGGTCTAGCCTTAACATACCTTAACCTCCTTGATTCCTTAAAAGCTTCCAAGCAACCCTTCAGAAAACTCAGCTCAATCTACCATAGCATAAGGAGATTTCAATTCGATGCTGAGCAAAGGCTATGTCCATAACTTAAGCTAGTAGCTCATTTATGTAACTTTGAACAGCATTTCCCCTGTAACAACGAACTTCTCCAATACCATATACCAGCATCCCATCAATACCAATCAATCTACGCAGCAAAAAGTGCACAAACTTCACACACAAAACTACTATTTAACACGACGAGCGACAAACTTGATTGGAACCGAACCCCAAATTTTTTCCCATATCCTCTATACTTAAAACACCATAAATAGGTATAGAATATAAACATATATATATTTACATGATATTCTAACCTCATATCCATCCTAAAGGTAACATCAAACAGCCCCACAAGATAAGACAACGACATGAACAACTTCTAGGTATTGTGTGGTTGCTTCCTCTCCTATTTACAACATCATCAACATACTCAACATATTGATAAGAATCCATACTATATTAAAAGTGGGAAGCCTAAAACAAAAAAAATTTATTATTAAACTACCCTTAATATTTAAAAAAAATTAAAAAAATTATGCTATAAAAAAACCCACAAAACAAAGCTTCATACCCGTTCATTAATAAATACGACCATTCAATTTACAAATCCAAACATAAAGAAATCGCCACTCCCCAAAGCTAAAGAAACAAATTGTCACTCGAACCAAATCTCGAGCCAAAGCTTCCCTTAGTCACATCACAACACCATAGAGACTCTCTTCTTCACTTAGGCTAACTTTTGAGGTTAGGTTTAGGTAAAACACCCTTGGATTCGAATTGGAACCATTGAGAACTGTTAGAGAGGTGTTGAGAGAGTTTGGGAACTGTCCTTGATCGAAAATGACCAAAAAAAGCTATCCAAGCCCTTTAAAATATTCAAGGGACGTCCACCGCCTAAGTGGGTCCCATTAGGAGTTGCTTGTGCGGTATCGCGAACACGTGAATATATCTCTACTCCGATATCATATCGATGAACGGTTTAATGTATTAGAAACTAGACTCGTATATCTTCAGTTAGGCAGGTTCATCATCCCATAATTCCATGTAACTTGGGAGAAAAGCTCAGCTACATTTGACATAATTTTCAGTACATTAAATGTAACTTGTGATGATCTTTGAAAACTTCTGTTTCAAAACTCGCTTGACTTCAAAACACAACACACGACTATCATACGACTAACATAAATCATACCATAACCTAGTTATCATGTTAAGCACCATAGTATTACCCAAAAAAAACATGATATAACATTCCCAACTTGTCGACTTTTGACGAGTTTATTTTCTTCAATTCATTTAGCTACTAAGACTTCAAACCCTCTTGGTACTTGGTATTCACGATCTTAAGTATTTGTAACGTCCAAGGACATAATTAAATTACTTTATATACTTTCAAGTACCATCTCATTTCTGAGCATACGTCACTTGACTTACGACATACTCTCACGTACGAAAATATAAGGTGTAACATCATTCCCCCCCTTTGGAACATTCGTCCTCGAATGTCGACTGATGCACTTTTCAGTCTCATTACCTATATCTCTTATGAATAATTTTATAATGTCCTTTCCATTTAAGAACCTATTGTGTCAATGAATTCAAAGGCCAGGACATTACCCGATTCAACCTCTTTCTCACACCATGACTTGTGGTCTGAATTCTTCCAATCTCGTAATTGTTGCTACCTTATGTCATCCATCTTGTACGACTCTGTTCTTGTATGTGTGCTTGTGAAACTCTTCTCTCCTTTTTCCTCCAGCTTTTAGCCAATCTATAGGACTCACTTTATAAACATATACAGAAGTATGACAAGCTATCCTTCTAGGCATCTATAGGTGTACTGAAGTTCCTTGCTCGGTACTTTGTCGAACTTACAAATACTTATATACATTTCATTTCTTTATAGACTCAGCTATCTATACTTATGGCTTTACTCTATCTAGGTCATACTATACCATAACTCTTACTTTGATTTATTATTACCGAGGTCTTTTACCCAACTCCATATTACTCTCTCAAAGCTTATTATTATTGTTGATTCACCTTAATGTTGATCTATAATCTACCACTGATAACTTAAAACGTCTTACGTGATACATTGTCATTAGGGCCCACGTCTCATCGGGAAACATCTTAAGTTATTTTCCTGATCCACCTAAGGATGATATAATACTTCATTAACTGTGTTTCATAGCATTCCAACGTAGTTCATCTTATAGGGGTAAATCTAATCTTGTGCGATCCATGAAAATTCTCTTTCTCTAGATCATTACTCAATCGAAGACCTAAATGTCATCCACTAACCTATCACAATTACACCCTTACTCTACTAGCAGGGCAACATTTTATCTCTTCAAATCACTCATAGTATTAGACTTCTCTGAGCTCATTCAGGCTATACTAAGACTTCTTTAACTTAAGGAATTCATCAACCCTCTTATTTTGATGGGCTTAATCCCGAGGCCTTACCTACTCTCATTACCTTCTCACCAACTTTTTCTTATCTCTACTTTTGTCTACCAAAAGCCTTGTCATAGTACCATACTTTAGCTTGTGACCTACACATATCTATTTATACTACTCGCAACCTTTCTTTAATTTGCTAGCACCATATATTTCCTTGTGTTATTATGGAACCTCAAGAGAGAAATCATGTGGTGTCTCACTCTTCTTTACCCTCTTAAATAGACCTCTCGGTACCTGGAAACCATATGGTGGAAGATATGGTACTGATGACACCACTAGCATTTTTGGATACTGAATCACAGTGCTTCTAGCCCTCTATATGATGAATGAACTATTCACAACCTTCTGCACTTGAGCATCTTGTACCTTCTTCACATTTACTTTACTTATATTTTAATCTCTCAAAGTATCTTCTCTCTCTTTCATAACCTCCCTTCCACATAGGTATAATTCACATCCACAACTTGAAGATCTACTATAAACTTGCACCTCTAGTGCATACACAATCCGGCGAGAGCTTTATACTGGTTTCTTATGAGGCTGGTATTCTTCTAACTGGATTTATCATAAAGACGTTATAGAATATGGCTGCTTTACTATCTTCCTGGTACCTCTAATATTAAGGGTGATTCTGTAATATTCTCAATCGCGATTTCTATAATTATCTGGGTCTAATAATCAGACTCCTGATTTACTTAGCTGGTGTAACTATTTAGTTTCCTCTTCTCTCTAAGCCTTTATGTAGGCTTAAGTTATCTTCTGATATGCGGCTCAGGGTATTATTCATTACTTTATCCTTTCATAGACACTATGGAAAATTCATGTTGTAATCTTCTAACAATTCAAGCCTTTGTCTATGACCTGGACTCAATTCCTTCTTTTAAATTCTACCAGAATCTTCTAACGGTTTATGAATGTCAACATATATACTGTATTGATAATACACAAAAATCTTAAGTGCGTTCATAACATAACTAACTTTGGGTCATTGATCGAATAATTCCTTTCTATCCTACTTTACTTTCTTTAAATGTAAACAATTATTTTTCCTGGTCTTCCTACCACATGTTGCGTGAATACTTCGCTTATCTTAGTTCCCACGCATGCTGGAATATTTGTGAAACTCATATGATCTCCAATATTACTTCTCATTCCTTAGTCGCGATAGGTGCCACTTTCTTATGGAGTGCATACAATATTATAGTGATACTATTGTTACAAGACCATTTATTCTTCAAGTTACTACGCTTTGTTTGAAGCCTTCTTCCTTATTTTCTCATCAAGTCCTTCATTGTAATACTTAGGGAAGACCCTCTGAGTCTCGTAAAGCTGCAAGCTCATTACAATGTATACCCCATAGAATTTATTATGTTCTTACTCACCTATAATTACCTTTAGTTACTTACCTCAGCGTCTTTGTGCACGTATGGTTACTTCTAAACTAAAATTTTTGACTATCTTCCTAGTGAAATTTTCTTTTATTTCCGTAACACTTACACGGTACCTTCAACTACCCCAACTCCTATATGAATATTTCTCACAGATTATGATGTCATAAATGCTGACTAAATTCACTATGTTGGGGTATACTACGTTTATCTTTAACGATCTACTGGTTTGTCTGTATCCTCTTGTCCAGCCATAACTAGACTCTTCTGAATCAACTACTAACTACTCGTTGGTCCATTCTCATATCTATATTCCACGTTATCTCTCTTGGGTTGTTTCCAACTTACCTCTCGCACTGGCTCTTTATGTATCAAGTGCTCATTCACACTAATTTATCACTAAAATCCTATGAAGGAACCTTTACCGCCCCTACCCGGTGTCGTGCATACATAATTTTCTGGAGCCTTAACATATCTGTAGGATCTGAATAAAGGATATCTCATTCATTGTACCTTTGTTTTACTATTCTATAGTATTTGAACAACTTAACTCCGACATAATTCCATATCACACCATATTTCCACTTTAGGGGAGTACTAACATTCAATGATGTAACAATTTACCTATATATGTTTTACCCCTTCATCCCTTGCGTCTTTTCACATCTTCATTGACTCTTACTCACCTTGTGATAACCCTTCTGTACCAAGGATAACTGAATTTCTTACTCACGAGGGTGATACCTAGTGTAACGGGAATACTTATTCCCATAAGCTTAACTCTGATCACAATGCTTGCTTTAGGGGTGCGTCTTCCTGAATAACCTTTAAAGGATATTCTTTTGTTGTCCATTCTATCATTGTCGGATTGCGATCTCTGAAATTCTCACGATGCCGACTATTATTGAATCCTCTGCTCCCTAAATTTTGTTCGATTTTTTTTCTTGTTTACCATCCCATACTCCGGGGCTCTAACTTAGCCTTATAGTAATCATGTTGAAGTCACCAACTCATCTCTCAAGAAATGGATATGAATTTATGGAAAATACTCTTTTATAGTATCAAGGCCTATCCTCTTGTCTCTTCCTTCACTTGACTACAGACTTTGTCATCTTGTCATATTTTGATTTACCATTCTAGTCCATTTATCACATCTTACTCATAATGCTTCATTTACACTCTTCTTATTCTCCTGCTAATATCTCTACTTATTACATTATATTGAAAACAATGAAACACTCCTTCACTTTTAGATCCCCTTTCTCCATATATTGGCTATTCGGGTCGCCTAACATTCTCTATTGACTATGGACGGGAGCCATACTAAGGTCAATATTTATCCCTTCTAGGATTCCACTGCCCATCGTTTAAAATTTTGAACATTCTAGTATTCATATCTAAATGTATTATCCTAGAGTGCACCATCTGGGCGTCTTACAAGGATATCTATTACGACGTTTTCACAATCCTTCGAATGTTTTAGCTAATAATAACAATCCATCTACCATTTTTTGGGTTACTCTAACCCCAGCTGGATCCAGATGTCCCATCTTTCTTTTAAAAAATAAATGTTAGCTCCCATAAGGCATAACTTATATGGGTGTGGCCAATTATATATATCTCTGTTACTGTGGAAAGTAATTCAGAATGCTTATATTTCTCTACCTGAATTGCAAATATTGATAATCTTCACTAATTGGGTACCACATACCCTTCTTCAACTTGCTTCTTTTACTTGTTGAAAGTTGTGTCTACCTTGTGATTTTCTTATTGCTCTTTACCATATAGGTGGATATATATTAATGCCTTAGGATTCTTTATCAAGAATCTTACACGTCTTAATACACATATGATCTGCCGAAGACCTCACATTTACTCATCATAAGCATCATGCAAAATCGAGTTCCTCTAACTCAACTCTTCCACAGCCACACTCAATCTCTTACAAACTGTCTTTCTAGATGTAGGTATCATTTTATTATGAATAAAATAAAGGTTGGTAGTTTGAATTCTTACAACTGAGCTCTACCACACGATATAGAGTAAGAATAAAGAGTAATAGTCCTAAATGCCATGCATCCTCCTACTTATAAGTGTGGTGCACAACACACCCATAAACAAGACTCTACTAGACAGGGCTTCTAGACTCCCTAGGATAGAACTGCTCTGATACCAAGTTTGACATACCTTAAACATGAAGAAGCGTGGCCGGCACACGGTGTCATACTCGGCCCAAGCTACCACTATGTAACTGTGAACTCCAGAGGGGTAACGCCCAACTTAGGACGATGAGGCCATATTCTGAATCATCTGAAAATAATGTCTACAACAAGAAATACCAAATTAAATATCTACATAGGGCTGGTAAATCCACAATACTGATATAAAAATTGTACAGGACTCGTCTACAAGCCTCTAGGGATAACTCAACTATATTATTGTCGGGATAGGGACTCGACCTAAAAATCAAACCTGTATATATAAAATGGACTCCGAGGTATAGACTTGGTAACTCCGAGGAAGTGGATCTTATCAACAAAACTGATGTTTGACTTTGTCTATTGGGAAGGTCTATCCAGCTGTCTGTCAGGACTTACATGCATGAAATGCAGCGTCCCTAGCAAAAGGGACGTCAGTACGAAATAATATATCGAGTATGTAAGGTAACAGAATAACTGAAAGCTAAAAGTGAGCTGATAATATAATAACTGAAAGTTCCTGGGAGTCAAATATAATTTGAATATATGCTTACCTGCTTATACTAACTCATCTCTCTCAACATAGTAAGTAAAATAGTCGTACGGGCACATAAGGCTCAATATATGTATTTGCTATACCGTAGTAGGATCTCTCATAGGTGCTCGGCCATACTAGGCTGTATATCTCCGCCTTTCTGAGCTTGCTCATAGGCGTTCGACCACAGTAGGCTCGGTATTTAACTTACCATATAATCAGAGGTTGCCCGATAGAGGCCTACTTATCGGTTATAACTCTATGGTGGTGAAAATACTGTAATACTGTATATATATATATATATATATATATATATATATATATATATATATATACTCTATGCTCTCTAGGCTGAAAGAAGATACCATTAAACTGAATATGAAGTCCCGACAAGGGAAAATGCTATAACTTATGAGACTATGACAATGTTAGATAAATTAAGGAATATGAACTTATTTTTATTTGACATTATCAAACACATGTAGTTACGGGATCACAAAAAAATTAAGGAAAGGTCTAGCCTTAATAGCTTCCAAGAAACCCTTCAAATAACTATGCTCAGTCTACCATAGCATAAGGATATTCAAAGTCGGTGTTGTGTAAAGGGTAAGTAGTTACTTAAGCTAGTATCTTGTTTATGTAAATTTAGGAAGCATCTCCACTGGAAAAAGGGCCTTCTAAATTACCATATACAACCATTCCAACAAAACTAATCAATCTAAACAACAACAAGTGCACAAACGTCACTCACAGAACTACTATTTAACACGACAAGCGGAAAGCTTGGATTGGAACCAAACCCCAGCTCTTTTTCCCATCTCTGCTGTACTTACAACACCATCAATAGGTCTATAATAGAAACATATATATTGACATGACATTCCAATCTTAAGTCCATCCTAAAAGTAACATCAAATAGCACCACAAGATAAGACAACGACATGAACAACTTCTAGGTATTGTGTGGCTTCTTCTTCTCCTATTTACAACATCATCAACATTCTTAAAATATTAAAAAGCATAATAACAATAAGAACATTATAACCAAGCTATTCCCCTCAATTTCCAGCCAAATGAAGTAATATACACAACTCCAAAATAGTCCAATAAGGGACAACAATTTCTTATACAACTTCATGTTCTATCTTGTAACTCTTCATTAAATAAATTAACCAAAACATAGATAACATTAATCCCAATAAGTAGGGTGTTATATATTCCTTAAATAATCTGAAAAAACTCGAACCAAATCTTCCCTTAGCTTACAAGCACTGTTAATCACATCACACACCATAGAGACTCTCATCTTTACTTAGGCTAACTTTTGAGGTTAGGTTTAGGTAAAACACTCTTAGATTCGACTTCGAACCCTTGAGAACTGTTAGAGAGGTGTTGAGAGAGTTTAGGAACTGTCCATGGTCGAAAATGACCAAAATAAGCCGTCCAAGCCCTTTAAAATATTCAAGGGTCGTCCACTGCTTTAGTGGGTCCCATTAGGAGTTGCTTGCACGGTCACGCGAAAAACACGAATATCCCTCTAATCCAATGTCATTCAACAAAAAGTTTAATGTGTTAGAAACTAAACTCGTATATCTTCCATTTGGTATGTGGATCATCCCGTAATTTCAAGTATATTGGGAGAAAAGCTCAGCTACATATGAGTTAATTTTAAGCATATTTATTAATGTACCTTGTGATGATCTTTGCAAAATTTTATTCTACAACTCGCTTGACCTCAAAACATGACACACGACTATCATACAACTAACATAAATCATAACATATTCTCCTTATCATTTTAAGAACCCTAGTCTCACCCAAAAAGTATATGTTATAACATTCCCAACTTGTCGACTTTTGACGAACTTAGTTTCTTCAATTCGTTTAGCTTCTAAGCCTTCAAACCCTCTTGGTACTTGGTATTCATGATCTTAAGTATTTTTTACGTCCAACTTAACACAAATAACTTAATTTATATACATCCAAAGATGATCTCACTTCTGAGCTTACGTCACTTGACTTACGACATACTCTCACGTACGAAAACATGGGGTGTACCAACTAGGCTGGCCTGTTCAACTCTGCGACAGATCTGTGGTCTGCAGATTAGTTTTTTGTCGTTACTGGACCGCTAAACCTCCCTCAGTAAAATCCTTATGCTGGTTCTGTGATGGAAGTGGGCCCGCAAAATAGCGATACAGTCACATAATGGACCGCCAAATGACCTTCAAGTTTTTAGCTTATCCTGTTCCACTCTGTGGTGGATCTGTAGTCTGTAGTGATGTTTTATGGTTGTATAGTAGACCGCTGAAATGGCATGTTCTGCAAATATTATTCCACAAACTCCCCAACGCAATGCAAAGCCAAAAAGTCCGTAATTATCTACAACCTTCAAACATGTTAGCCTACCTTGGCACTACAAAACCTCGAATTCTTGGTAAGATTCTACAGGGCTTTACATAATAGAAGCAAGAATTATAAATTATACTTGCCAATCACCTGTACAAGTTCATAAATTACAACAAGTACAGAACATAAACATGATCAAATCAATAAATCACAGGTAAAACCACGTTGGTGCTCGCCATTTTCTCAACAATCCGACATATAAGGAAAATATGCAAATAAATCAGATAACAATAAAGGAAATCACGTAAAGATGAAATGCAATAACCAAATATCAATCTGTTGCGATGCGCAACCTAATCCAAATAGAAATCACATCACGGCTCTAATATCAATAAATCGGATATGCACAGACAACTCACGTGTAGCACGGACAACTTAAGTGCTAATATTATATCAACCGCAGAGACTACTCATGTGTTGCTCAGACAACACACGTGCTAATAATATATCAATCGCACGAACAACTCACATGGTGCATGGACAACTCGGGTGACAATAATATCATTCCGTCTGGAGTGTTTAGAAGCCCAATATCATAATCTGTCCAATGTGGTGACATGCTTAATATCACAATCCGCTAGGCGTGGTCATAGGCTACCGGTCTATCCATATAAAACAAAAAACAATTGTCACGACCCCAAACCCAAACCAGTCGTGATGGCGCCTATAGTGGAACTAGGCCAGCCAAATCCACACTCAAATCGTAAATAATCTTCCATATATATCATTACTAAACTGATAACCCGTAAAGGTTTCTTTTAAACATTTTTAAAACAGATAAAGCTACACCAAATATTACATACAATCCCAATATCCCAGAGTCACTAGTCATGAGATCTAAAGAAAATATAGAACTCTATAATAATAAGAAGGAGAGAGCAGGTTTGCGGACGCGTGCAACTACCTCGCAAAAACTCCGAGAAGTCCCTGGAACATATACACAACACACTCTGCCCTAGCACCTGGATCTGCACACAAGGTGCAGGGACTAATGTGAGTACGCCAACTCAGTAGTAATGAAAATAAATCAGGTTTGAGCAGTAAGAAATACATAAAGTCAAATCATCATTTCACAATAAGCACAGTCTTTCTTTCCAACAGTGTATACGTCAAATCATCACACTTAAAAGCCGATTTAAGTAAAAACACATTTGGAAATATACTTGCCAATATTTTCAACATAACACTCAAGAAGTTTAGTGTAAAAATGATAAAAATCATAAAAATCCTCTCGGGCAAAAACGTATTTCATAAGTTCAGAGTGAAAGTGGTAAAATCGTAAGTAGCCTCTCGGGAAAAACATGTATCAAAGACTGCCCCTCGAGCGTAACATCAATCAGAATCAGCCCCTCGGGCATACCTCACAGTCACTCATAATCAGCCCCTCGGGAAACCTCACAGTCACTCACACCTCTCAATCACTCGTCACTCGGCACTCGCATTCAGTAGGTACCTGCGATCGCTGAGGTTGTGTACAGACTCCGGAGGGGCTCCTTCAGCCCAAGCGCTAATATCAATCCACCTCGTGTCATATCATATCCTCACAATCAAGCCCTTGGCCTCACTCAGTTAAAAAATCACAAAAATCCACTCGGGTTGTCAATAAAACGGGGTACTCGACCCAAAACATCATTTTATATCTCAAAATAGTGTAAATAAGGTTGAGCTTCGAAATCAGTTAAACATAACATGACTGAGTGTAAATCATAAGTCAACATAGTGGGGAATAGCAGTAAAAGCCCCCAAGGGGTCTAAACAGGTCGGCCCCAAAATGGCTTACATCCCAAATATAACAATAGTCTGAAATCACGATTTAACATATGATTTAAAAGTAAACACGCAACTCAATAGTTGCCACGGGAAGGACCAAGTCCAAATCCCCAATAAGTGCACGCCACACACTCGTCATCCAGCATGTGCGCCATTCCAAAAATAGTAAGAAAATACGTTATTCGAGGTTTGATATCCTCACAAAAAATTTACAATTATCACTTACCTCAAACCGGCCCAAATACTAATTCGCGATGCTCTTGCCTCTCGAATCGGCTTCTGACTGCTCCGAATCTAACCAAAATCAAATTAATATCATCAATATACGCTAAAGGAACAAGGCCCACTCAAAAACTACCAAAATTAGGCAAAACTTCCGAAGTTTCCAAACCCGACCCTCGGGACCACGTCTCGAAATTCTATAAAAATTGCATCACAAGAATCCTTATCCTTTTCCGAGTCTATACATATAAAATGCATCAAAATCCGACCACAATTGACCCCCAAATTCCTTAATTATAAGTCTCATTTTCCCAATCCCTAAACCCCAATTTATGACATTAAATTCAACTAATTCCATGTCTAATCCGTCAACTATCAACATAGAATCGAGTTTTTAGTCCAAGAAACTTACCTCCACAGAAGACCCTCGAATTCCCTCTTCAATTTACTCCCAAAATGCCTCATCCCCCACGCAAAAGTGATGAAAGTGCCAAAAATTCGCTAAGGGATGATCTGCCCAACGATTCCCGTACCTACGGCCCCATTAGCGCAACTGCGGACCCGCACATGCGGTCCCAGGTGCGCACCTCTGCATCCGACTAAAGTCCCGACTTGCGCACCTACGGACCTCTTCTCGCACCTACGGGCTCGGAGGTGTGACCAGGCATCCGCACCTGCGCTCCTAGGCCAGGTCTCCCTCTTCTGCACCTGCACAAGGTCTTCGCACTTGCGGACCTCGGGCATGCGGTCTTTCTTTCACAGGTGCGACAACACCAACAACAAATTTGCTACAATTTTCCAAGTCCAAACCTCTGTTAACCATCCGAATTCAACCCCAAGCCCCTCCGTACCCCAACCAAATATACCAACATGTTATAAATCATCACCCCAATTTATTCAAACCCTCAGGACACTTAAATTACATCAAAACACAAATTCGACTCATGATTCAAGCCTAAGAATCCTAAATCCTTCGAAAATCACCAACGATACCGAAACCAACCAAAACACATCCGAATGACCTGAAAATATTGCACACACGTCCAAATACATTACAAATCTAGTCCAACTTCCGTAATTCCATTCCGACCCCGAAAGCCTATTTTCCACTGTCGACCGGAAATCGCCAAAAACTAACTTTTGCCAATTCAAGCCTAATTCTACATCGGACATCAAAACCACATTCCTAAAATACTCCTAAGTCCCAAATCACCTAATGAATCTATCTGAACCATAAAATGTACATTCCGAGTTTGTTTACCAATAAGTCAACTTCTAGTTGACTTTTCTAACTATTGAACCAAGTTGAGAGACTAAGTGTCTCATTTCTCTCCAAAAATCGGCACGGACCCGATCCAACCAATCTAATACAACATAATGAAGCTGAACCATATATAATGAAGCAGAAATGGGAAAAATGGGATTATTACTCTCGGAACGACTGGTCGGGTCGTTACAATAAAATACAAGAATACATGTACATGATCAAAGAACGTTAGATTTCATTCTCCTGGACTGGTATAAGTCACATGCTAAGGTGTGTGCATGTTCAAAGTGTGTTATCATATCCCAAATCAGGAAAAGATTAATCACAAAAGTAGCATTATCAGGTTCAAAAATGAGATTAACCTCTATGTAGACTCAAACATGGCTCAAATAGATCAAAATGTGGCACAAGTATGAGAAACATCACAACATCAAGCTTGGAAATCAATTCAGGTCATATCATAGCCTAAGAACTGCATCGAGCATGAATAAATACTCATATACATGTACAATGGCTCGACCCCGCACATGTGTGCCACACATAGCACGCAGCTATCACAAATGATCCACGCAACTAGCTCCTTAACCAAGTCTGGGTAAGATACTTACCTCAAGCAAGCTAAAATACTGTAACAAAAATGAGTGGATAATATTTACTAAGAATAAGAAGGAAAGAAGAACAACTTATAAAAAATACTTTGTCATGGCAAGCCATTACCTTGAAAGCGATTTCGGCCCGACCGGGTGAAAATCGTTAAGACCAGTCGCTCCCCAATGTTCTACAGCACCTCAAAACACGTTCCCTCATGGCTGGAAGTTTAGAATTTGCACAAGACGGTTTCCCAGAAAGAAGAGAAGATGAAGGTATTTTCTATGCTGGATAATGCACAAATATGATTACCTTTTTATAGGCAAAGTTGTTGGACAATTACAAATGAAGGAATTAATCTATATCTATTACAGAAATTAAAAATGTTCTAGGAAGGAAGTAGTGATTAGCAAGATGAATTCTTGGTTAAGCATTGAGTGAATATGATCACTAAGGAACATCCTATTTATATGCAATAAGGGAGGTTGCATCTATGACAAGTGTGGAGAGTCTTTCAACACTTGTCCAAATATATTAGTCCACTTGGCTTCAATATTAACAAGTGTACCTAGTATTCTATGCATGAAGACATATGGTAGATTTGCATAGCTACTTTTCAAAGACATTCAACACTTGGCTTTAGATCAATGCCACATGTAAAAACTCTTTCCATATATCCATTATATAAGAGTATTTGGCCACAAGGCTTTATGCAAGAAGCAACGTGAAAATAGATAGGACACTTATAAAATAAAAAGACCCATGGATATTTGTTGTAAATGGATTTTCAAAAAGAAATATTTGACTTTGCATTATAAATAATACCAAAACCCCCACTAATGCAAAGACACATGTAGAAGAATTCTGGGAAAAACAAGGAACATGTACTTAAGTGTCAATATCTTTTGATTTGAGTTGACACATAGTGAAATGAGGCAACAACTAGCATCCACAAAGTGAAGTACTCTTGGACTGAATGGACATTAGTTGAGACTCCGACAACACATTCTATATCTTTAATTTTATGCAAACTCCAGGATACTAACAAAGTGCTTTTATGGTCATGCACATACCTTAGGTCTCATGAGCGCTCTACAAAGACATAACATTTCTTTCATAAATGGTGATCGTACATTTAAACTCACGTAGGTGATTCCATCAAGTCTATCTTGACATAGGCTACCTTAAAGCTATGAAATTATTAAGATCAAAATAAGCTCAACCATATAAAGCACTATCGCACGCCATATGGATAGGAAATGTAGTGCAAATTGAGGTCTCATATGGCTTCGTTTGACGACAAACGGATATCCACCATACTCCCTCAATCCATGGGCCTTATCCCTATCCCCCTCGACATTTCAAGTATAACTCTCCTTGTCTAGCCCTTGGTTGAAGGATCCGCCAAATTTCTTTCGGATCTTACATATACCAAGGAAATAACACCATTTTCAACACCTCCTTTGCTGAACCATGTCTAATGTGGATATGTCTTCTTTCTCCATTGTACACACTATTTTTGGAAATTTCGATTTCCGTATGTGAGTCAGAGTTTAGAGAAACTGGTGAAGCTTTTCTTTCCCCCAAAGGAACGTCTACTAATAAGTTTCTCAACCACTCTGTTTCTTGCCCTTCCAACTCTAGAGCAATGAATTCAGACTCCATAGTAGATCATGCTATACAAGTCTGTTTTGAATATCCATACAATAGCACCTGCACCCAAAGTAAACACATAGCCACTAGTGGAGCTAACTTCATCATTGACAGTAACCGAGTTTGCATCACAAAATCCTTTTAAAACAGCAGAAAATTTATTAAAATGCCATCACCAATCCATAGTACCTCTCAAGTACCATAGAAAATGATGAAGAGCATTCCAGTGTTCACTACTAGGGTTGTGAGTATATCTACTCAATCCACTAATAGCATAAGCCATATCAGGTCATGTATAATTCATAAGAAACATTACACTACCAATTATCTTAGCATACTCAGATTGAGAAATACTAGATTCCTTATTCTTTTTCAAGTGTACGCTAGGATCATACGGAGTTCTCACATGTGCTACATCAAAACAATTAAACATTTACAACATTTTCTCAACATAATGAGACTGATGCAATGAAAAACCATTAGAAGGTTTTTTGATTTTAACCCCTAAAATCACATCAGCTTCTCCCAGGTCTTTTATTTCAAATTTAGAAGAACACAAAATTCTTAGTCTCATCATTTTGAAATGAAAATATATGTTTAAGGTGTATTGGAACATATTAAGGATATTTATGAATGGGAAGAATTTGTGTGTAACAAGTTTGATACATTAAATGGAAAGAATGTTATTCTGTAAACATGGTTTCATACTTTTATGAAGGTTTGGAAGTCCATTGGGTCTATATCATAACAAAGTATCGATTGAGGGTGAGTGTAGAAGCAAGCAGTGCAACACGCGGATTGTGGCACGCCATGCCTCTCAGTAACTTTGAAAACTAGTGAAGTATAGGTATTTGGCGCTGGCGCTGTCACTACCCCCACTTGAAGCTTTTATTTTAAGTACTCACTTTGGGGGTTCATTTCCCCCACTTCACTTGGATAGATTTTTGCGAGCTTCACCACTCTCTCAAGACCACAACCTTCTCTCTTCTTCAAGGTAAGAAATACCCATTATCTTGGTGTGAAATACCATTATTGCAACACTAGTGTTGCTGAAATCTACACATGGAATCTTTAGATTTTCAAGAAACTTCTTCAAGAACTCAAAGGGAGGGTTTGCAAGATATCTTCCAAAAGGTAATCCTACACCCTTAAACTTACATGCACATATTTATTATGGAAATATGAGTATGAATTAAGTATTGGGACTCATGGGGTGGTGATTGGAAGCCATAATTTCCCCATTAAATACATAACCTTGTAGAGATTGAAAGGTAATTATTTGATGAAATTTTGTTGGTTGGGTGTGGATGGATGGTCATGCATGTGATGTTGAAAGTTATAAAATATTTAAGTATGATGGTGAGATAAATTTTTGTTAAATGGTTGTGGTTGGATGAACTAATTCTATGGATTTGAGATGTAAAGGCTTATGCCTACTAGGTGTTTGATAAAATGCCTATATGACCTAAATTGTGGAAACTACTACTAATATTGGTTCCATTCGTTGTTGTTGTAGTTTAAGTTGCTTGAATGAAGAATCGTGTTGTTATTGATGAATATAATAATGTTGGAATGTGGAAAGGAACTTGAATTATGAGATACGACCAAGCGCCACAAATAACCTTATAATTGGGGCCACTCGTGCCAATACAGTATAAAGATGGAAAAGAAATATTAAATTGTGAATAGGGTTGATGTCTCAAAAGAGATGGCTTAGCTGATCGGGCTGAGATCGGACTCCGTGTAATACACGGTGGTATTGTGGATAAAATTGTGAATATGGTTGATGTCTCAAATTGGATGGCTTACCTGATGGGGACGAAATCGGACTCCGTGTATTAACACAGTGGTATTGTGGACTGTGGCATATTGTCATTAAAAAGTCCATCAAACCTAATATTGCATAAATTGACTTGAAACTGTAAATAATCCCTAACTTGATGTTTTTGTATTGTTTAAGGCTTTTATTGATTTCATGATTGTTCTTCTTTGTATTATTATTCATTCTATTGAGATAGTGTTTAGTTATACATACTAGTACTATTCCATATGTACTAACGTCCCTTTTGTCAGGGGAGCTGCATCTTCAATAGATGCAGGTGGTTCATCAATGGAAAACTTTGGTTCTCATTAGCATTCACTCTATATTCAGCAGGTTTTGGTGTGCTCTACTCTATTTCGGGCTTTATGTCATCTTACGTTGTCTTTTGTACTATGAGGTATAGCCGGGGCCTAGTTGCCGAGATTTACATATTACTCTTCTGTTGTACTTTAAGTCTCCATAAACAGGTAGTGGTTGGTGTTTGATGTTGGGAGTCAAACTAGAAATGTTAGTATTTGGAAAACATGTTTTTTTTTTAATTGTATCTGTAAACTTTTAATATTTTGGAAATTATAATGTAGTTTCTAACGGTAATGAAATGGGAGCTATTAATTAAATCTTTTCAATGTTTGATTAATGGAGTACATCTCCTCTTTATTCGTGGGTGGGTTTGGATAGAAGGAAATCTAACAGGCTTGCTTAGTCGGGTTCACTAGGTTGAGCGCTGGGCACGCTTCTTGAGTTTGGGCGTGACAAACTTGGTATCAGAGCCTAAAGTTTTAAAGTGTCCTAGGATATCTCGGAGCCGTATCTAGTAGAGTCCTTCTTATCGGTGTGTTGTCAACCACATCTATAATGATGAGGCTAATCGGACATTTAGGAATATCACCATTCTTTCATACTCCAGATCGTGCGATAGAGATCAAGATAGGGAGCTAATTTCCTCGTCATGTCTCATTTTCTAGATGAGTAATCCACGAGTTCGAAGCAACAATGAAGGAATGACCCAGCCTTCGAATTTGGGGAATATTGCACAAGGGTTCATTGGGAGAATATGTCGAGCCGTGGAGGGATTGGAGGAATTTTTCACTAGGACAAGTGTCCTTATTCCTGTCAATATTATTGCACCACCGGATAATGTGGTGAGACCACCTATGAAACGAAAGAGGGATCTTGGTGCCTATAATCCAGATTGTTTGATTTTTAAGAAGCGTCACTTGGGGAGATGTTGGATGACTCTTGAAATATGCTATGATTGTGGGAAGAAAAAATGCCCTAGGTTGGGTGCACCTATCCTGTTTCGCCTGATGTGCGGGTAGGAGCATTTGGTTTCGTGTTGTGAGTATGATTATTAGTGTGTTAGGGGTGATAGATTTGGGCAATTCCAAAGGTATACACAGCTAGCTGGAATAGAGATTGTTAATCCCGTTACGGGTCCTAGTGAAAGGATAAGGAAAATGCATAAGATGTATGCCAAAAGGGTAAATATCATGTCAGTGGGGCGAGTCTGTTTAGTGGACCTCATCCCCGTTGCGTGAAGTGTAGGAGATTTCATTTGGGGTATGTCACTATGGTACCAATGTATGTTTCAGATATGGAGCCGAGGGACATCAGTTAAGGAACTACCCTATCAATCTAAAGTTACAAATTAAGTCACTCCTTAGTACATCATTCTGAACACCACATACTTTTCCTTGTTCTAAATGAACATCTATATTGAGAGCCCGCATAAATATGGTCTTAATAAGAATCTGAGTCACAAAAGATTGCATGTACCTACTCTTTGAACAAAACGCATTATTCATGAAGCCTCATTATCACAATTATCTTACTTACAACCTCTTGAGTAACTGAGTTCTATAATGATTTCTTTGAAATGAGTTAGAACCCTAGGTTAATACGTCCCATTTTCTTCCATGAATTCTCAACAAAGGACTGTACCTGATGAATTTCTTATGGAACCCTCTGACTCAAATGGATAACATATGCACACTTATTTAGTAAATTCATTGCATTGGTTTCACAACCCTTGCTGTATAACCATGGATTGTGTCCTTCTATATGTCGATGTAACACTTCTTTTCTCATAAACACCCTTAGTAGGCTCTCCGCTGAGACCAAATGTTTAATTTGAGTGTTTGACATAGGGATTATGAGTTGAATAAAGCGAATGGATTATTCTCAAGATTTTATCCATGAAGATATTATGTGAATTGTAATTTAAGGTAGGTGAAGTGCACATTTGGCCTTATGGAACCTTGAAGGAAATAGCCCAAAGTATGAGTATGATGTCTACCCATTGTTGTCTTCTATGCACTCGATGTTTTTTCATGCGTCCATGTACGAGAAGGTACATGGAAGTCCTTTGTCTATCATTGTTACAACCCATATTCACATACGTTGGCTCATGCCATAAGTTAAATGATGTAAACATGAGAATAGATTATCTTTGAGAATATAATAAGTTAATCATATTGATCTTAAATGATACAAGAGCGTATAAGAGTGATTAACATGTATTAGAAGTTAAACGAATCAAGGATGTTGTAACTCGTATTTTTGGGTAAACCTAGGGGTGCTTGATATTATCAAGAAGTCGTGTTTTAAGGTATTTGAATCATATAATAGCTGTATCATAGTCTTGAAATATAATGAGGTATGAAACAAAAGTCGACAAGAGTTGTCGCAACTTAGGTTCATAGTTTTACTTAAACTTTAGGTAAATATATATTAAGATTTTCTCCCAATATACTTGAAATTACAATATGATATACCCACTAAATTGAAGATCTATGATTCTAGTTTCTAACGCATTAAACCTGTTATCAATAAGACATTGGAGTAGAGAGATATAGACAGTTTCGCGAGACTGCTCAAGCTGCTAGGTGACAAGTAGGTGGGTCACCTACTTGGTCAAATGATAGCCCAAAAAGAGGAAATTTTTGGTCATCCAAAGAGCCCATTAAAAGTCTTAGCTCCTGCAATATACCCCATTATATTTCACAAATAACCAGACCTAAACCCTGCAAACTTTCTCCCAAAAGTTATCCACAAACCCTAATTGATTTTCCCTCTGTTTCAAGTTCAAATTGGGGGTAAACCCTAGAGTTTGAAGAACCAAGATAAGGGCTGAGTTATGCAGAAAGTAGGGTGAGTTTACTGCTCTCTTTCATCCATTTTTTTGTTATGTAAATTCATGGTAATTCGTTTTATACTTGTAAGAACTCACGGGACGGTGATCGGAAGTCATGACTTCGAATTATTCAGTTGTAGGGGACTGTTTTGCGGGCTGTTTTGTGTTGCTGTTGGGCTGCGTGTTTTACTACTGTGTTGTGGGTTTTTGGAGGAGGAATGGTGTGGAGAAACACCATATAGATTTAGGGTTGTGGGCTGGTCATTCGTCGTAACATTTCCGGGTCGTTTGACACAACTACGGTTGTCGTCTAATGTATGAAGTTATTAGGTTGAGTGTGGACTGTTTTGGGAGGCTCAAATTGACTATTATAGATATTGTTTGGGCTGTTTGGTGATTTTTTTGACTTGTGTGAAGTCATATATATAAGGGAGGTGCTGTCCGTTTTATTGTAAAATAGGTTGTGGTCGATACACAATAGTTATGACGCTTAAATGATAACGATAGTGTCGTTCTCTTATTGTAGACTAAGGAGTCGTGACAATTGCATAGATTGATATTGGGGAAGTATATACAAGGTATGTGAGGCTATGCATTTTCTTCTTTTGCACGACTCCGATTGTATATGATGCAATAAATGAGCTTCCAAATATACTCTACTCTTAGAAGCTAGCAGTACTTGCATTGTTTCCCTTCTTATGGATCAATTGATGTTGAGGTTGCTCCTCTTATTCTTATGTTATAAATGTTGTTGGTACTTCCTAATTCTTATCATAGTCTTGATGAAGATTTAATCTTAATAATGTGTACGGAGAATATCGACCTTACGTCACCCCGAAATGTTCAGAACATGATTCCAATGAGTCCTACATTCATTATATATATGTATCTATTTTACTCTACCGAGCCTCACTATAGTCGGCCGGGTATGGAACCTATTGTGCAACCACTGATCATTTGGGTTTACCGAGTACTCTTTGAGGTGGGGTATGATATGATGATGATGATGCCCACAAAGGTGGATGTTGATACGATAATGATGATGCCCACAAAGGCGGATGTTTCTAAAATATTATGTGTATATATGTATCATGCATTTCATGTTACTGTCTCTTAGAAGCACTCAGATGTTACAGGTTGTATCTTCCCTAGCTCTTTTTATATTATTATTCATATTTATATCGACCTGTCTTACATACTTAGTATATTATTTGTACTGGCGTACTTTTATTTGTGGACGCTGCATGTCGTGCTACAGGTCCTGATAGACAGGTAGACGCAGTTCCCCCACCACAGTAGGCTTTCCAGTTCAGCGATTATAGGTGAGATCCTTTCTCCGGGCTCGCCATGGTCTTTGTATGCATTTTTATTATAGATATTATGGGTATGTCGGGGCCCTATTCCGACTATGTTGCATTAATTATACTGCTTTAGAGGCTCATAGACAGGTGTCGACTTATGTATAGTTTGGTATGCCTTGTCGGATGATTTTTTTTGTATAGTCTTTCATGGAAGCGTGGTAGCTCCTAATTTATATGTAGTTTCTTGGCAGTCTTGTTATCCCATGTTATCCATGTTCATTCCATTATCCATCGTTGTTGGTATTCATAATCCATATCTACCAATTATATTGATCTCGTCGTCCCTTAAAGATATTAAGAAGATTAGATAAAATGTACGTTGGTGCTACGCAAGTATGCCTCGGGTACTAGTCATGATCCTCCAGTTTGGGTCATGACAAACTTGATATCATAGCAAGTCTGTCCTAGGGGTTGTCTATGAGCCGTGTCTAGTAGAGTCTTGATTATTGAAGTGTAACGCTCCACATTTATAATCAGGAGACTACGTGACATCTAGGGTTGTTACCTTCTTCCTAAATCTAGATCGTGCGTCAAGTTGAGTCTTTAGTGTTGTATCTAATATTAACCTTGTTTTCATTCAGCGATTCCTTCGAATAGGAAGCAATCGATTAGTAGAAGACTTGATATAGCTGCGGGAGAGGGTACCAGTCAGGTGCCTCAAGCTAGAGTAGGCCAAAGTGAGACTCAGAGTGAGATGTTGTCTCATACCTCATCTACTGTCTCATCTAGAGGATACTAGGAAGAACCCAGCACCACCAGTTACTCCGTGTGGCCCTACAGAGTAGGATATGCGGAGTGCGGTGCACTTGTTGACTAGTTTGGTAGCTGCTTAGGCTCAGAGGCAGAATAGTGGTGTTGTTGATAAACCGGATAGTACGAGAGTTTGTGATTTTATTAATCTAGACCCTACAGTGTTTACCGGATCAGACCCCAAGGAGGACCCACAAACTTTTATTGACCAGGTTCATCGTACACTACGGGTTATGCATGCTACAGATACAGAGGCAGTAGAGTTGACTTCATATCGGTTACGGGATTTAGCGGTTTCTGGTATGATAGTTGGGAGAGATCCAAGGGTCTGAATGCTCCTCCATCTATGTGGAAAGAATTTTCTGAGGCCTTTCTTTGTCACTATTTTCCCGTTGAGATAAGACGAGCTAGAGCTGATAAGTTCTTCAACCTTAGACAAGGTAATATAAGTGTGCGAGAGTATGGAATGAAATTTGATTCTTTAGCAAGGTATGCTCCTTATATGGTGGCCGAGATGAGTGATAGGGTGCATATGTTCGTGAACGGGTTGGGACCACATCTGATAAATGAGTGCACGACAGCCTCCTTGGTGGAGGGCATGGATATTTCCAGTATTCAGGTTTATGCTCAGACCCTAGAGGATCGTAAGCGCCAGCAAAGGGTAGATAGGGAGCATTATAGGGGCCAGCATAAGAGGGCGAGGTTTGTAGGGTATTCTCATGACTCCAGGGGTAGTGGTAGGCCCCAATTTTTGAGGAGTTCGGCGCCACCTGTAGCTAGTGCTCCTCCATAGTTTGAGAGGCCTCGGTATGATCGATCTACCTATTCTGGTCCAGGTCAGAGTTTGCGGGCATCAGGATCGCAATATCACAGGGATACTAGTTAGACGAGACTCCCAACACCCCGCTGTGATCAGTGTGGCAAGGCCCACTTTGGACTGTGTCGTCGAGGTTTTGATGTGTGCTACTCTTGCGGACAGCCTGGCCATATGACGCGCTATTGTCCTACTAGAGAAGGTGGTGGTATGGCTCAGCCAACTGGATCTGTGTCTGCTTCTTCCTCATCAGTTCGCACTCCAGCACGGGGTTTTTAACAGTCGACATGTCGTGGTAGAGGTAGAGGTGCAGTGCCGATTTCGAGTGGTGCTCAAAATCGAACCTACGCTCTAGTAGGTCGACAGGATATCGAGTCGTCTCAGGATATTGTTACAAGTGTATTGTCTATGTTTTCTTACGATGTATATGCGTTGATTGATCTGGGATCTACATTATCATATGTTACACCTTTTGTGGCTAATAAGTTTGGCGTTGAACCTGAATTGATAAGTAAACCACTTGCGGAATCTACTCCGATAGGAGATTTTGTCTTTTCTAGAAGGGTATATAAAGGTTGCACATTGATGATTTGTATTCTTCAAACCTCGGCGAATTTATTTGAATTAGAAATGGTTAATTTCGACGTGATAATGGGAATGGACGGTTGGCCTCATGCTATGCAAATTTTGACTGTCGTACGAAGATGGTTAGGTTTCAATTTCCTAATGACCCCATCATCGAATGGAAAGGGAACATTGCTACGCTGAAAGGTATGTTTATTTCCTCTCTTAAGGCAAGGAAGATGATATCAAAAGGGTACATTTATCATCTCGTTTGCGTTAGGGATGCGGAGACAAAGCCTCCTGCTCTACAATCGATCCCCGTGGTCAATGAATTTCCATATGTTTTCCCATATGAACTTCTATGCCTTCCACCTGAAAGGGAGATTGAGTTTAGCATTGATTTATTACCTGACACTCAACCCATATTTATTCCTCCATATAGGATGGCCCCGGCAGAGTTGCACGAGTTGCAGGCGTAGTTGAAGGAATTGCTGGATAAGGGTTTCATTAGGCCTAACACCTCACCTTGGGGTGCGCCAGTCCTGTTCGTGCGAAAGAAAGGCAGGTCCTTACGGATGTGTATCGACTATCGACAGTTGAATGAGTTTACTATAAAGAACAAGTATCCACTTCCAAGGATTGACGACCTGTTTGACCAACTCCAGGGTGCCAAGTATTTTTCCAAGATTGACTTACGTTCAGGGTATCATCAGGTGAGGGTTAAGGAGAAGGATATTCCAAAGACGGCCTTCCCGACAAGATATGGGCACTTTGAGTTCTTGGTGATGTCGTTTAGGCTAACAAATTCCCCAGCAGATTTTATGGATCTCATGAATACTGTATTCAAGCCCTATCTTGATGTGTTCGTGATCGTATTCATTGATGACGTTTTGGTGTATTCTTGTTCGGAGGCGGAACATGCGGGCCACTTGCGGATAGTATTACAGACGCTTCAACATCGTAAGTTATATGCTAAGCTCTCCAAATGTGAATTTTTGTTGAAATCAGTAGCATTCCTTGGCCATGTGATATCCGAGGAGGGTATTAGTATCGATACTCAAAAGATCGATGCAGTAAAGAATTGGCCGAGACCTACAACACCATCAGAAGTCCGCAGCTTCCTGGGGCTACCAGGATATTATAGGCGATTTGTAGAAGGGTTTTCCTCCATATCATCACCATTGACTAGGTTAACACAAAAAGTTACTAAGTTCCAGTGGTCTGACGCTTGTGAACAAAGTTTTCAGGAGTTAAAGAATCGAATGACACCTGCGCCATTGCTCACACTCCCGGAAGGAACAGAAGGTTATGTGGTATATTGTGTTGCCTCATGTATAGGTTTGGGGTGCGTATTGATTCAACATGGGAAGGTGATTGCTTATGCACCAAGACAATTGAAGAAGCATGAAAAGAATTACCCGACCCATGATTTGGAATTGGCTGCAGTAATATATGATTTGAAGATATGGCGGCACTACTTATACGGCGTCCATGTTAACATCTACACAGATTACAAGAGCTTACAATACATCTTCAAGCAGAAAGAGTTGAATTTGACGCAACGTAGGTGGCTTGACTGAAAGATTACGATGTTGAAATATTGTACCATCCTGGTAAAGCCAATGTTGTGGCAGACGCTCTCAATCGTAAGTCAATGGGAAGCTTATTACACATTGAGGCAAGTAGACAGGGGTTGACTAATGAGCTTCATTAGCTAGCGAAGATGAGAATTATATTTTTAGACCCTGATGAATGAGGGTTTACTGTACAGAATACATCAGAATCATATTTGGTAGCCAAGGTAAAAGCACGGCAATATGAAGATCCTACCTTAGTACGATTTAGAGAGAGCATTCAACAGTGTACAATTATGGCTTTTGTGATCAGAGCAAATGGGGCACTGAGATACCTGGGCCGGTTATTTGTGCTTGATGTGGTAGGGTTGAGAGAGAAGATTATGATTGAGATTAATCAATCCCGATATTCCATCCATCCCGGCTAGACAAAGATGTATCATGATGTTAAGGAGCAGTATTGGTGGGATAACATGAAGAAGTCTATTGCAGAATTTCTAGCCCAGTGTCCTAATTGTCAACAAGTAAAAATCAAACATCAGAAACCCAAAGGATTGCTTCAAAATATAGAGATTCCGACCTGGAAATGGGAGGTGATTAATATGGACTTCATTATTGGATTGCCTCGCTCTTATCATAAGTTTGACTCCATATGGGTGTAGTTGATCGACTTAAAAAATGTGCCCATTTTCTTCCAGTTAAGACAACTTACACAGCTGAAGACTATGCAACGTTGTATATCAAGGAGATTGTTAGGCTTCATGGTGTATCGATATCTATTATATCAAACCGAGGAGCGCAATTTGCAGCTAACTTTTGGAGGTTTTTAGAAGGGTTTAGGCACACAACTAAATCTGAGCACTGCATTCCATCCACAGACTGACGGACAAGCTGATCGTACCATTCAAACACTTGAAGATATGCTACGAGCATGTGTTCTGGTTTTCACGGGGAATTGGGATGACCATCTTCCACTTATAGAATTTGCCTACAATAATAGTTATCATTCCAGTATTAAAATGGCCCCGTACGAGGTACTATACGGGAGGAGGTGTAGATCACCACTTGGATGGTTCTATTTCATTCAAACATAACTATATGGGCCAGATTTGATTCACCAAGCCATTGAGAAGGTGAAACTAATACAAGAGCGGCTAAGGACGGCACAAAGCAGGAAAAAGTCTTATTCTGATATCCGACGTCGTGATTTGGAGTTTGAGGTTGGTGAATGGGTTTTCCTGAGGATCTCACCGATGAAGGGTGTTATGCGTTTTGGGAAGAAGGGTAAGTTGAGTCCACGGTATATCGGTCTGTACAAAATTCTCCGACGAATTGGACAGGTTGCTTATGAGTTAGAATTGCAATCCGAATTTGAATTTGTCCACCCGGTATTCCATGTATCTCTGTTAAGGAAATGTATTGGAGACCCTTCTCGAGTCGTCCCTACAAAATATGTACAAGTTACAGAGGATCTATCATATGAAGAAGTTCTAGTAGCTATATTAGATCGACAAATCCGCAAGCTAAGAACAAAGGATGTAGCTTCCGTCAAAGTATTGTGGAGGAATAAGAACAGGGATGAAAATACTTGGGAAGCAGAAGAGCAGATGAAGTCTAAATACCCTTACTTGTTCTAGATTCAAGATAACAAGGATGCCGAGGGGACGCAGGATGCATTAGAAGGTGAAACAGCTCTATGAGGTAAGCAATAGCTTGACAGTACTCTTCCTTAATACACAATGGTGATATGCAGATAGTGTACATATCCATAATGCTTTGGGTAGCCTTGAATGGCAATACGTTAGGTTTAACTGCTTGTAAGTTTATCTAGTATCCATTTTATAGGGGAAAAATGGGCCGAAAATTTCCGTTGGAATCCACGATGAGTTAGGCTCCCCCTAAACACTTACATTCGAGGACGAATGCTCCTAAGGGGGGAGGGTGTTACAACCCATATTCTCGTACGTTGGTTCATGCCATAAGTTAATCGATGTAAACATGATAAGAGATTATCTTTGAGATGATAATAAGTTAATCCTATTGATATTAAATGATACAGGAGTATATAAGAGTGATTAACATGTATTAGAAGTTAAACAAATCAAGGATGTTGTAACTCATATTTTGTGGTAAACCTAGGGATGCTTGATATTCTCAAGAAGTCGTGTTTTAAAGTATTTTATTCATATAATATCCGTATCATAGTCTTGAAGTCAAAGGAGTTATGAAACAAAAGTCGACAAGAGTTGTCGCAACTTAGGTTCATGGTTTTACTTAAACTTTGGGTCAAATGTTATTAATCTTTTCTCCCAATATACTTGGAATTACAGGATGATCTACCCATCAAATTGAATATCTATGAGTCTAGTTTCCAACTCATTAAACCGCTTATCAATACGACATTGGAGTAGAGAGATATAGGCATTTTTGCGAGACTGCATAAGCTGCTAGGTGACAAGTAGGTGGGTCACCTACTTGGTAAACGATAGCCCAAAAAGAGGTAATTTCGGGTCATCCAAAGAGCCCAATAAAATTCTCATCTCCTGCAATATATCCCTCATTATATTTCAAAAATAACCAGACCTAAACCCCTGCAAACTTCCTCCCAAAAGTTATCCACAAACCCTAATTGATTTTCCCTCTCTTTCAAGTTCAAATTGGGCGTAAACCCTAGAGTTTGAAGATCCAAGATAAGGGCTGACTTATCCAGAAAGTAAGGTGATTTTACTTCTCTCTTTCATCCATTTTTTTTGTGCTGTAAATTCATGGTAATTCGTTTTATACTTGTAAGAACTCATGGGACGGTGATCGGAAGTCGTGGGTTCGAGTTATTCACTTGTAGCAGACTGTTTTGTGTTGCTGTTGAGTTGAGGTTTTACTACTGTATTGTTGAGTTTTGGAGGATTAAGGGTGTGGATAAACACCATATATATGTAGGGTTGTGGTCTGGTCGTTCGTTGTAATATTTCCGGGTCGTTTGACAGGACTACGGTGGACGTCTTATGTATGAAGTTATTAGGTTGTGTGTGGACTGTTTTTGGAGACTCAATTTGATTATTACTGATGTTATTTGGGCTTTTTGGTGATTTTTTTGACTTGTATTAAGTCATATATATAAGGGAGGTTATGTCCGTTTCAGCGTAAAATAGGTTGTGGACGATACACAATAGTTATGACGCTTAAATGATAACGATAGTGTCGTTTCTCTTATTGTAGACTAAGGAGTCGTGACAATTGCATAGCTTGAGATTGGGGAAGTATATACAAGGTATGTGAGGCTATCCCTTTCCTTCTTTTGCATGACTCCGATTTTACATAATGTAATGAACAAGCTTCCAAAGATACTCTACTCTTAGAAGCTAACAATACTTGCATTGTTTCCCTTCTTATGGAACAATTGATGTTGAGGTTGCTCCTCTTATGCTTATGTTATCAATGTTGTTGATACTTCCTGATTCTTATAATATTCTTGATGAAGAGTTGATCCTAATAATGTGTACGGAGAATATAGACCTTACGTCACTCTGAAATGTTCATAACATGATTCCAATGAGTCCTACATGCATTATACATATGTATCTATACTCGACCGGGTATGGCACCTATTGTGCAACCACCGATCAATTGGATTTACCAAGTCCTCTTTGAGTCCGGGTATGATATGATGATGATGATGCCCACAGAGGCGGATGTTCTTAAATGATTATGTGTATATATGTATCATGCATTTCATGTTACTGTCTCTTAGAAGCACTCAGATGTTACAGGTTGTATCTTCTCTACCTCTCTTTACATTATTGTTCATATTTATATTGACCTGCCTTACATACTCGATACATTATTCATATTGACGTCCTTTTTATTTGGGGATGATGCATGTCGTGCTGCAGGTCCTGTTAGACAGGTAGATGCAGTCCCCCCACCATAGTAGGCTTTCCAGTTCAGCGGTTATAGGTGAGATCCCTTCTTCGGACTTGTCGTGGTCTTGGTATGCATTTTTTGTTATAGATATTATAGGTATGTCGGGGCCCAGTTCTGACTATGTTGCATTACTTATGATCCTTTAGAGGCTCATAGATAGGTGTCGGCTTATGTATAGTTTGGTATGCCTTGTCGGATAATTTTTGTTGTATAGTCTTTCATGGAAGCGTGGTAGCTCCTAACTTATATGTAGTTTCTTGGAAGTCTTGTTATCCCATGTTATCCATGTTCATTACATTATCTATCGTTATTTGGTTTTCATAATCCACATCTACCACTTATATTGATCTCGTCAGCCCTTAAAGGTAATAAGAACATTAGATAAAATGTACGTTGGTGCTCGGCAAGTATGGCCCGGGTACTAGTCATGATCCTCCAGTTTGGATCGTGACAGTTATTCTGGTGGAAGCAATCGAAGGTAAGGTTAATGGGTAATTTGATTATGAAAGGTACCTAATTATCATCTTTGTTAAATAAGTTGGGAAGTTGGGATTGCCTCTGTCAAGTGCTATGTCCAAGTTTGTGGGTTGAGCAGATCGCCTTGAAGGCCGAAACTGTTCTGGAAAGAAAATATTCTCACTTGTTTGTATAGCCAAATTGTTATGGTTAAAAAGGTACTTTCTATGTGTTATGATTTAAAAAAGGTGCAGTTCATATCCAGATACCACTGTTGGTAATATAAGGCCCGTAATGTTAAGATTGATTTTATTAATGTATATTGTAATGCTTGTTCAGTTGCAGACGTATTGTTAGGATTGGTTTTTGGATTCTATGAAGGTGGATAGGCCTAATTACAGGGAAGACTCTGGAAAAAATTCTGGAAATTTAAGGAGTTAGTCAAAATTTGGAACTGCTAGTGTGTGAAGTTACAGTTGGGTCACATTTGATGCTAATGACAAATCTTGACCCTCATTTGAGGACGAATGATCCTAATCAGGGGAGAATGATGGGATAATTATTTGGTAAATGGTTGTGGTTGGATGAACTAATTCTACGGCTATGAGATGTAAAGGATTATGCCTACTAGGTGTTTGATAAAATGCCCAGATGAATTGAATATTCCTAATAAGCTGGTGTCAAAAGATATCCATGTTCAATATGTAATTTAATTGCTTTTGTCGTATTGTACTCTTGTTGGAAGAATGTGTTCAAAGTATGACTTGCGTGTCCAAATGCCTTGACATGAAGTTGTGTTTCAAATGGAAGCTAATGACAATTGTGTAAGAACTCCTTATATGCTTAAGACTATTATGTGTTCTTATGCGTGCTTAAACGTCATGAATAGAAATGCCTTATTGTTGGAAATGTTTGACGATTGTTGAAAGTGAAAAGGCATGCATAAAATATAAAATATGAAATACAAAGTGTAAGATATAAAAAATGCCTCGACTTCAAGTCAAATTCGATTAAAGATTGTTACACCGAGTTGTGTGAAAAGCCCCTTTGTGCCTTAGATTCTATATTACTCACATGTGAAATCAAAAGTCTTGAATGAAGAACCGTATTTTTATTGATGAATATAATAATGTTGGAATGTGGAAAAGAACTTTAATCATGAGATATGGCCAAGCGCCAAGAATAACCTTATAGTTTGGGCCACTCGTGCCAATACAGTAAAAAGATGGGAAAGAAATATGAAATTGCAAATATGGTTGATGTCTCAAATGAGATGTCTTAGCCGATCAGGACGAGATCGGACTCCGTGTAATAACACGATGGTATTGTGGATGAAATTGTGAATATGATTGATGTCTAAAATGTGATGTCTTAGGAAATCGGGCCGAGATCAGACTCCGTGTAATTACACGGTGGTATTGTAGACCATGGCATATTGGAATTAAAAAGACCATCCAATTTAATAACATGGAAACTGACTTGAAAATGTAAGTGATCCTTAATTTTATGTTTTGGTATTGTTTAAGGCTTATATTGATTTCATGATTGTTCTTCCGTGTATTATTTTTCATTCTACTAGATGGTGTTTAGTTATACATACTAGTACTATTCCATATGTGCTAACGACCCTTTTGCTAGGGACGCTGCATCTTAAATGGATGCAGGTGGTTCATTAGCGGACAACTTTGGTTTGCATTAGCAGTCACTCTCTATTCAGCAGGTTTTGGTGAGCCCAACTTGATTCCGGGCTTTATGTCATCTATATGTTCTATTATGTACTATGAGGTATAGCCGAGTCCTTGTTGCCGGCATTTTCATATTACTCTTCTGTTGTACTTAGAGGCTCGTAGACCGGTTGTGGTTGGTGTTTTATATTGGGAGTCAAACTAGAAATGTTAGTATTTGGCAAACAAGTTTTTTTTATTACATCTGTAAATTTTTAATATTTTGGAAATTATAATGTAGTTTCTAATGGTAATGAATTGGGAGCTATTAATTAAATTTTTTCAATTTTTTATTAATGGAGTACATCTCTTCTTTATTCGTGGATGAGTTTGGGTAGAAAGAAATCTAACAGGATTGCTCGGTCGGGTTCCCTAGGTTGAGCGCCGGGCGCGCTTCCTGATTTTGGGGCGTGACACACAATCTGATGCTATCAATTTGGAATAAACACAAGTATCAGATGCATTAACAACAAAAACATTACCCACTAATGGTCTATTGAACTTTTTGCACCATTGCTTAGGTGTTTTCTTTAGACCATACAAAGACTTTTTCAATTTGCATACTTTATTCTCCTGTCCTTGGATCACAGATCCCTCAGGTTGAGACATACATATCTCTCCCTTTAAATCACCTTTTAGGAAAGCCATTTTAACATCTATTCGATGCATCACTAAATTATGAATAGCGGCTAAAGAAACAAGAGTTCTAATAGTCGCTATCTTAGTCACAGGAGAATAAGTGTCAAAGCAATCAATGTCTTTCTTTTGGTTAAAACCCCTAATAAGAAGTTTAGCCTTATATTTCTCAATTTTACCATCAGGTCTCAATTTCTTCTTAAATATCCATTTCTACTTATGGCTTTACAACCTTTAGGTAAATATGATAAGTCCCAAGTGTGATTAGAAACTATAGATTTTAATCCACATTTTGTAACGACCCGATCAGTCATTTTGCCTTATCGGACCCCGTTCGCCTAAATGAAACTTTCCATAGCGGCTTATTATGATTTATGACTTGCGGGGACTGGTGGTCCGGGTTTCAGAGGTGTTTAGAGTGCTATAGGAGCATTTGGTTCCTTAAGGTTGGCTTTAAGGTCAAGTTTGACTTCGGTCAACATTTTTAGTAAATGACCTCAGAATCGAGTTTTGACGATTCCGGTAGCTTCGTATGATGATTTTGGACCTGGGCGTGTGTTCGGAATGGGTTTCTGATGACCCGGGAGCGTTTCGGCGCCCAATATTGAATTAAGAGTTCCTTAAGTTCCATTATGGTTTGTGACGTTTTTTTGCGATATCGAGGTCCGAACGATATTCTAAGACCTCTGTTATGTCATTTATGACGTGCCTGCAAAATTTGGTGTCATTCCGAGTAGTATAAGTCGTTTCGACGCGTTGTTAGTGAAGTCTAGAAAACGTAAAGTTACTAATTTTTGTTCTAGGGGTTTTGAGGTGTGATTTTGATTTTTAGCGTTGTTTTGGGTGTTCCGAAGGCTCGAGCGAGTCTGTATTATGAATTGGGACTCGTTGGTGTATTTATACACGGGAGTTAACTCATTTCCCTTATCATCTTCTTCTTCCTTGGGGCGATTTCCACCAGTTTAGAGGGGCAAATGACCTGGTCATTGAATGTAAGTAACTTCCACTATAATATTAGCTTCATGCATGAAATACTAGCTTAATTAACTACCTAAATTAGTATAAATTCAAGAATGGGGTAGTAACCTAGGGCTTTCGATAATTTGAGAATTTACCCGTGAATTAGCTATGAAATCAAGTAGAAATCGTATATTAATGACCCTTAGGCTATGGGTGAGTTTTCCTTCGAGAATTTTTGGAATCCGAGCATGTGGGCCCGGGGTTGGATTTTAGAATTTCTTCAAGGATGGGAAAGTTACTAAATGAGTAGGATAATCTCCATATTTTGAGCATAAATTAATGAATTTGTATAACATTTGGCTAGTTTCGAGTCCTCAGGTGTAGAGTTCGGAGTTTCGGGCGTGTTCTTGGTCCGGGGAGTAGGTTCGACACGAGGTGAATCTCCTTTCTAACCTTGTAAGGGGTAATTGTCCCCATAGGTGATTATAAATAATTGCATGCCCTTATTTGCGGGGGCTACGCACGCACGAAGTGACGAGAGTCTATGCATAGCAACTACTATGTTGTGTTGGGTAGTTCTACGACTCAAGAGCATGCTTATATATGCCTTACATGTATTCCTGAACCTATCTTGAATTGCATATTATCCTTGATTTGGCATGAGAATATTAGTAAGTTGTGGTCCATGTTATATTTCTTAGGTTCTTGCCTTAAAAAATAACCTCTGATAATTCCCTAAAAAGTTGATAATTTTATGTATGTATGCGGCATCGCGTCACCTGTATGATTAGTGAGCGGAATAGCCCTACTATTATGTTAACCGCATCGTATGTTCGATTCGCGGGCGGGGTAATAGATGCATCTATGGTTCTAGTCGTTCGACCCTCGGCATTGCACATTTCTTTTTCGCGACGTTTCGGTCGTACGTGTCCGGCCTAATATGTGTTGTATGATTCACTGGAAATTTGTTGTAATTGTACAAACTGGTTCATGTTAATAAGGGAATTTAGTACATTATGGGCTAATGTAATTTGACATGCAAAGGTAAATACAACCATACTTGATGATATATCTCCTTGTGATTTCTACGACTGTTATGCATGCCTAGTTCCTATTAAATCGTGTTAGTTAGAAAATGTTGACCCTAGTAAGTATCACGTCTACCTCTCGTCACTACCTCTTCGAGGTTAGGCGGAATACTCACTGGTACATATTTGTTTATGTACTCATACTGCACTTCTGTACTTAATTGTACAGGTTCTGAGGCTGGTGCATCTGGTTATCAGACCGGATCTCGATTCTGATTTCAGTTGGACCCGACTTCACGGTGAGCTGCTTCTCCTGACGATCCTAGGCGGCACCTTGGAGTTTTATTTTTCTTATTTCCCGTTTATTCATTTCAAATAGTGGGATTGTATATTATTCTTTGTATATTCTGTTAGTATGCCTGTAGGACTTGTGACACTAGTTCCTGGAACACACGTAGTTGTTATTATGGTTTACGGGTCTGTATCTATACATATTAGCTTATTCCTTATCATGACTATTTTGATTAAAACTAACTAATTATCCTTGCCAAATCACGTTTTTAACTTTTAAAAATTGAGTATATTTTAAAGTGTTTAAACTAATAAGAAGGAACCTTCAGTAAATTAAGAGTCGGCTTCCTGACCCTGTTGTTGGGCGCCATCACAACCTCAGTTAGGGTCTTGGGTCGTGACACTTTTAATGGCCTCTTTAGAAAAACTATCATTTATTGACCTCATTGCTTCATTGTATGTCTTAGGGTCTTCTTCTAATAAATAGATTGACAGTAATTCATAACTCAAGACATCAGGATCAATATTTTCAGTCAAGAAAGCAATAAAAAAAGTTAGGACCAAAGGTAGCTTCAATTCTACGCCTCTTACTTATTCTAAGTTTATTTTCATGCTCATTAGAAGTAGCACTAGAAGAAGGCACGATATGGGAATTAACAGACATAGATGTAGAAGCATTATTAGGAACCTCACTAGGCACATTATTTTTCAAAGGAAAAAGATGCTCAAAAATTATGCATCTCTAGATTCACAAATTGAACTATCATTCAAAGACATAAATCTATATGCAACACTATTTTGAGCATAACCAATGAAAATAGCATCAAAAGTCTTGGGTCCAACAATTACTTGTTTAAAATCAGGTAGACCAACTTTAGCAAAACACCCCCACGCTTTCAGAATTTTAACGTTAGGGGAAAACCCTTTTAATAACTCATATGGGGTTTTATCTAACTTCTTAGGAGGGACTTTATTAAGAACATAGCATGCAGATAAAACAGTTTCCCCCACATATTATCAGATAAACCCGAACTCAAAAGCATAAAATTCATCATTTCCTTAAGGGTTCTATTTTTTCGTTCGTCTACACCATTTTATTGGGGAGTATAGGGTGCATTAACCTCATGTATAATACCATTTTTCTCACAAAAGGCTTCTACATTATTAGTACTATATTCACAACCCTTGTCACACCTAAGCCTCTAGATTTTTCTGGCTATTTGATTCTCTACTTCTGCCTAGTATTTCAAAAACATGCTTTCAACCTCATATTTTGACTTAAGAAGATATACCTTAGTGTATCTAGAAAGGTCATCTACAAAGGTGATGTATTATTTCTTTCCACCCTTACTAACTGTGTTGTTGAAATCTGCTAAGTCTTAATGTACTAGTTCAAGCAATTCTGTTTTTCTACTAGTTACATTCTTAAAAGGCTTTTTGATATGTTTTGCTTCTAATAAACAAGACACTTAGAAAAATTATCAACACTAACTACAGGAATTACTTCCATTTTTCTAAGTCTTTTAATAGAATAAATATTATCATGACCTAGTCTACCATGCCACAAATCAATAGACTCAGCAATATAAGCATAATTGAAGTATTAACATTATTACTAATCTCTTGAGCGATGTCCAGTACAAATAAACCCCCATTAAGGTAACCTTTCCCGACAAAGTCTCCCCCACGAGAAATAACAATTTTATCAAATTCAAAAATAAGTTTAAGACCTGCTTTGTTGAGAACTGCACCAGAAACTAAGTTTCTACAAAAGGAGGGTACATACAGAACATTGTTCAAGGCTAAGGTTTTTCCAGAAGTTAACTTAAGGAGAATTTTTCCTTTACCTATAACTCCAGTTGTGGCGGAGTTACCCATATATACACACTCGCCATTAGAAGATTTCTCAAAGTCATGAAACAGCTCCTTGTTGGCACAAAGGTGCCTTGAAGCACCGTGTCCAGTATCCAGTCAGTCTTGTTAGCCATCATGTTTGCCTCAACAACCACAACAACAATGACATCACCACCCCCAGTAAGGTTAGCTTGGACTGGAGCTTTTCCTCCATTCCTAGAGCTTTGTCCTTGTCTCTGGTTTCACTGAAAAGCCTTATGATCCATTTTTCCGCAGACATAGCAAGGTCGTTTCGGCTTTTGAATATGTCCCTCCGGCTTATTGAAGTAATTTTGCTTCTTCACATGTCCTTTCTTCTGTTTTCCTTTAAACCTATCTTTCACAAAAGTAATAGAATATTCCACAAGGTTAGATTTATAAGAATTAAGAGAGAGAGAGATTTCATCTTATCCTTAAGCCGTTTAGATTCCTCATCTTTGAGAAATTTTTCTTCCTCGGTCCTCGTGTGACTGATCAGTTCCGGAAGAGTTGAGTTTTTCTTCTTGTGTTTTAGTTGATTCCTGTAATCACTCCAGGAAGGTGGAACTTTTCAAGTAGAATATTAGCCTGAAGAAACTCTCACATCTCTATGCCCTCGTTCAAAACATCAGCAGTCAAATTCCCATACTCGTGAACCTGTTCCATGATTGGCTTATCATCGACCATATGAATCTTGATCCACTTTCCAACGACATACTTCTTTCTTCCCCGTGTCATCAACATCATTTTTCTTCTCCAAACTGTCCCATATGACTTTTGCAGATTTATAATTCATAAACAAATCAAAGAGAGGGTTAGTCATACGGTTAAGAAGATGCCCTCTTATTTTTTTATTATGTTTTTCAAATTTCTTCTTAGCAGCATCATCAACAATAACAATATTAGCAGCATTAGAACTATCAGCAACAAAATCAACAGGATGATCATTAAACAAAACATAATCAACTTCTAATTGTTCAATAAAAATTAAAGACTGAATACATACGGAGACACTTAAAGTTGGCAGGATTATTCATTTAGACACCTAAACTCGAAGTTGTTCCTAGAACACTTATACTACCCGAAACTTATTCAAATTAAGTACTTCTTTGACAATCAGCCAAACATACAAAGTTTGTGCAATGCACTCGCTGCTAACATGGAGAATGACGAATAAAAAATGGCATGTATTATTTTGAGTAAAAAAAGGAAAAACTATGGTATTCTTCACTATATTCATGTGTTCTTGTTCCAAGCATGATTTTAATCCAAATTTTTAAGAGAAGCTCCTCCAAATTTGTTATAATTTCAGCTAAAGATTCCCCACGATGACCTAAAGACAACCCAAATATTAATTTCGCAAACTTTCATCAAATCAAGTAGCCCATTCTAAACATTCAAGCTTTTTAAAGACCCCATTAATGGTGTTTCGCTTTAAAATGAAGAACTCGGGCTCATATTAGTTTTAATCAATAGAGAGATGCTCTTGGATAAGAGTGACGACTGGATATGGGTGGGCTGAAGAGAAGGGTTCGGCCTTGGGGTTAGAGAGGAGGGTGGCGGAGGATGTGGTGGTGAGGAGACGGGGAGCTTAGCAGGTGTAACGACCCGACCGGTCGTTTTGAGCTCTAGTGCGTCGTTCAGCGGTTTGAAGTCGTGAGAAGCCCCATTTCAGGTATTATGACATGTAGGTGTGGTCGGAATTGAATTTCTGGAAGTTTAGAGTTGATTTGGAAAGAAAAATCTCATTTTAGAAGCCTTAAGTTGGAAGAATCAACTAATATTGGAATTTTGAGTAAACGACCTCTGAATCAGGATTGAAAGTCCCTGCAGGTTCGTAGGATGATTTTGGACTTGGGCGTATGTCCGGATTGGGTTTTGGATAACCCGGGAGTGTTTTGATGCATATTGTGGAAGTCAACATTTTTGAAGGAATTTCCTAAGTTTGGACTTAAGTTCATTTCAGTGATGTTGATGTTCGTTTGGGATTTCGAGTCTGGGAATAGCTTTGTATGGTGATTCTGGAGTTGGGAGCGCGATCGGAAGTGAATTTGGATGTCCGTAAGTCATTTTGGAGTCATTTGGCTAAAGATAGAAATTTGAAGGCTTTTGAGAAATCCGACCGGAAGTGGAAATTTTGATATCGAGGTCTGAATGCGATTCTGGAAGTTGGAGAAGGACCTTAATGTATAATATGACTTGTGTGCAAAATTTGAGGTCAATCGGACGTGATTTGATAGGTTTCGGCATAAGATGTAGACGTTGGAAATTTCTAAGTTCATAAAGTTGGAATTTGGGTGCGATTCGTGGTTTCGATATTGTTTGATGTGATTTGAGGCCTCGAAAAAGTCCGCATTATGTTTTGGAACAGGTTGGTATAGTTGGACAGGATCCCGGGAGGCCTCAGGTGGATTCCGGGTGGTTAACGGATCAAGTTGAAAGTTTGAAGAAGGCTGGAATTGCTGTCATCTGGTGTGACCGCACCTGCGAGGATTTGGTCGCAAGTGCGGCTTTGGCGCCGAAGGTGCGAGAATAGGCTGGCTTGGCTGGGATCGCAGGTGCGATGGGATTTCTGCACCTGCGAAGGCGCAGATGCGGGTAATGGGTCATAGGTACAGATCCGGCTAGAGGAGAAGGAAGCCGCAGGTGCGGGCTCTTGGGCGCACCTACGAAAGCGCAGGTGCGAGGACTGGATGGCAGGTGCGAAAGTCGTCCTAGGCAGAATGTTTTAAAACAAGGATTCTTGGTTCATTATTCCTTTCTTCTTTGGCTTAGGCGATCTTGGGAGGCATCAAAGAGAGGATTCCTTCATTCAATGTCAACTTTAGTAACTCCTTCATGCTTCAAAGTTAAACACAAGATTATATGCATGGATTAGGCATAGAAATTGATTGTAAATTTTGAGAATCTTAAGGAAACCTAGAAAATGGAAATTTGATTTTTATCCACGAATTGAGCATGAATATTTGAGTAAATTGTATATTTGAGCTAGTAAATCTATGGGTAGAATATATCTTCGAGAAATTTCGGATTCCGGGCACGTGGCCCGAGGGAATTATGGTCATTCCACTATGTGGGGTGGGGAAATTATATAATTTGGAATTGTTGCAAATATTAGAGTATATTTTCATTGGGTTGTCGTTGTTTGGATAGTTTTAGGGTGTTGTGCGTTTGTTTAGAGTGATGGAAGGGCTTGGAAGCCAATATTGGAACTTCGGAGCGAGGTAAGTCTCCTTTCTAACTTCATGAGGGGGAATTGTCCCCCTAGGTGAACTAATTAAGTATGTGTTACTATATGCGGGGGCTATGTACGCACGAGGTGATGGGAGTCCGTGCGTAGCTACTATTATGCCATGTCCGGGTAGCCTAGGACCGACTAGCATGCCTTACCTATTGTACCTGTGATCTTGTCTGTAATATTAGACTGCTAATATAATCGAAATTGTAATCAAATGACTAAGGAAGACTAGAGTTTATTTTCTTAATCATCTAAAAAGAGAATTGATTTTCCTTCGCGGGCAATTGTATTTATGGATAAGGTTGTATTATTAAACATTATAAAAATATGGAAAGTGAATTTCGAAAAAGGATTTAAATAATATTTTTTGGTTTTAAAAGAAAAATTGGTCATTTACTTAAGTATTTGTGTTCTTGACGTATTCGGGGTGGATTGTTGATTGTGCATGTCTGCATGTGACCACTTCGCAATTTACATTCCGCGAGTGGAGTGTTATTTCCCCCCACTCTCATGAAAGAGGACCGTACGCCACAGCGGATTTAAAAATGCACTTATGGTATGGGCCGTTCGATCCTCGGTGGTGCATAGACATGATTATTATATTGAGAGGTGCACTTATGGGACGGGTCGTTTGATCCTCGGCAGTGCACATAGATGATTATTATATTGAGAGACGCAATTTTTGTACGGGCTGTTCGATCCTCGGCATTGCATAGACATGAGTATTTTATTGAGAGGTGCACTTTTTGTACGGGTCGTTCGATCCTCGGCAGTGCATGGAGTTGATTATTATGACGGCTCAGGACGGTTGTCCTTATCCCATGTGCGCATGCTAAATTGTTAAATATTTTTTTTCATGATTTTTCAAGTGATAAGATATTTGGGGGGAAATAAAGAAGAAATTGTGGATTTATGATATTTGGGGGAAAACACAGAGGAAATTATTTATTTATGATATTTTGGAAAATAATCAGAAAGTGGTAATCGTTTGTTTATTTCCAGTTTTTATTTGGATTTCAATGCCTTATATATATATATATGTTGTTTTACTACCTTTACCTGCCTATCGTGTTCATCTTATACTGTTAATTAATTTGCAGGCCCTTAGTGGGTGTCTAATTTGACCTCTCATCACTACCTCTCTGAGGTTAGGCGGGCGACTTACTGAGTACACGTTGTTTTTGTACTCATGCTACACTTGTTGTGCATTCTATTGCACAGGTACTTTCATAGCAATGTGGAGGATTCGGAGAATTAGGCGAGTTGTATCATCCAGAGGCGATCCGCAGCTGACAGAGTCTCCCTTGTATTGTACTTACTTTCATTTTTAAATTCCCTTGTCCAATTTGTATTTCAGACAGTCTTTGTGATGATTTTATAAGTTCTTAAAAATTGCTCATGTACTTGTGACATCGGGTTCTGTGATGTGTCGGGATGCATTTGTTAAAGTGTAATATTCAAACTATTGTTTTACTTGGCAGATATTATTTAGTTAACATGTAATAAAGTGAAAGAAATGATTTTCATAACTGATAAACAGGAATTTAGTTCGTCTAATTAATAATTTGTCTTGCCTGACAATGATATCCGGCGCCATCACAACCTTATGGATTTTGGGTCGTGACAACATGGTATCAGCGCTAGGTTTCTTTAGGTCTCACGAGTCATGAGCAAGTCTAGTAGAGTCTTGCGGATCGGTATGGAGACGTCTGTACTTATCTTCGAGAGGCTAGAGGGGTGTTGGAAGTACTTCCCTTCTTGATTCCTCATCGTGCGATTTGATTCCTTTGAGGCTTATGCATGTGTTCATTCCTACTCAATCTTATGCGTCGCGAAGCGTTCTCTATGAATCAGGAAATTTGAGGAATTGAAATGGTGCTACGGGTGTAATTCGAGATGTTTCAATGTGTAATTGGTTGGTGCTGTTGTTATGGCCCTGCAAAAGAATAATATGTTGTTTCAGCTCAGTAGCGGTGTTTCTGGGAGCCTTAAGTATATGCTCAGGTACTGATTATGCTTGCGATTTGTTGTCGCGCGGTGTCGATATGATGATGGAATACTAGCCCGTATTTTGGGGGTGATGAATGGTTTGAAGAGAAGTCTTCTCAGAGTGTGATTTTGACATTTCGGTATTTTAGTTCTGGCAGAGGAAAGGCAATTGGGTTATGAATGGTCCGGTTGGGGTTGATAAAGTAGTAAGACTTGGTGTCTTCAAGTGAGGTGGGATATGCACAGGTGACGTGGATTCGTCGTCGTTGATCGAATGGAATGTGTTAAGTTTGTCGGTGCTATGGTTTCTTCGGTTGCGTAGGGACAGAGTATTGGGAAGAAGTATTGAAGAATGCGGTTGGCAGAGAATGATCCTGAATTGAGGCTAGGAGGTGGTTCCATTTCTAGGAGGCCCGGTGTAAGAAGCGGAAGTCGAGTAGTCACAAGGTGGGGGAGCGACAGCATAGCTTTGAATTTGAAGATATTACCGCGCATTTAATGGATGTCCATGAGGAGTGGACGGACTAGTAAAGTTGGTAAATGAAGTAGTGCGTAGGATGGGGGATTAGAGTCGCAGAGAGCGTGCATTTCGGCATCGTTGGAAGGTGTCTGTGGGTGATTTCCACAGGTGGGTTATCTCTGTGAATAGGTTAGCGGTGGCATGGTTAGCAAGTCTCTGTGAGGGGTTCTAGTGGCTATTCGGTACGAGGCAGAATGTGTGAATGATTCTGGAGAATTTGAGTATTTAGGGAGTTCTAGCAAGAGAATTTGGAATAATTGGACTGATTGGCTGAGCAAGATCATATTATCAAGGGTGAAAGGATCCCGGCAGGGTCTAGAGTGGTGCAAGGAGTAGTTTTGGGATAAGTGGGGGACTCCCACCATCTACAATTGGGTTGCAGGATTGTGTTATCATAGGGTTGTGGATTGTCGGTGTATTGGCAAGTTATTACAGCTAAGGGAAAGGAGTAAAATGGTGATTGTGCGTGGGATTTGATGAATGTGTGAAAGAGTTGGCCCTGTCGGACCAGGGTTAGGCTTTGGAAGATTTAGAATTTATGCTTAAGGCATGGACGAATTGTAAGGATAGTGACTCGGTCACGTGTTTCCTTAAAAGGGGTGTTCATATGCTAGAAGAGCCTTGGAGTTGAGTGTATTCGAGGCCAGCCATAGTGGGTGACTCTCAATAGCGGTCCCAGTGAGTCCAAAGTTAAGAATGTAGCGTTTAGGGGTTTACAGGCAGCAGTATGATCGAGAATCGAGCTTTTGCAGTGTAATTTCTGAGAAAAAAGAGGATGTTGTAATGTTCTGTGATATGTTTCAGCATGCAAGATAGTATTGGAGGAGTGAGAGAAATAAACTCTGGATTGTAGAAATATTATCAGGAGGGTATGATACGGGTTGCGGGATTTAGGCAGCATAGTCGCGTGAATCAAGGTCACTCAGGATGAGTGAGGGTTGGGTTTGCTATGAGTTGAAGGAAGTTGGTATTACTCCTGAAGCAATTGAAGATGATTAAAAGAAGATAGATTGATTAGCCATGGTTGAAATGGCACATTTACGGCAGTGATCAGTTCCTCCGGTGTGATTAAGTTATGCATGTAGTTTGTGCCGGTGTGTGCGGGGCTTGTCGGTCGTCGTAATGGATTCCATGTAGGAGCATTTGAGTTCTATGTCCTATCAGGTGTAGGAGGATCCTGGAAGGGTTATGGTGGTATAGACTACTACTTAAGGATTTCCATGTTGGGTGATTGTGGGAATTCACTCGTGTGTTGTGATGGTTCTCTTGAATTGAGTTAAATAAAAGGTTTCTATATGATGAAGTGTTCACCCTATTAGTGGTTCAGAAGTTACGATCGAAATTCTTGCGCTACCTCATATTGGCATGTTTGGTGTGGTAAGAAGTATGTAAATAGGAGTAAGAATCGAGATTGCGGTTCGGTGTTAATAAGGATGTCATGAGCTCGGAAGAGCAAGAAAAGGTGATTTGAAAGTTCAGAGTAAGCTGGTGTTATCTTCAGTGTCACTTGAGGTTGATATTCGGTGGAAAAGGCTTGTACCCTGGTTATGGGTTCTTGATTTGTCTTACGGCATAGTATGTCTAGTGGTGGATTGTGGGGTGTTTGTCTTGGCTATGACGGCTGTTTTCACGTATTATGAGATAAAGTGGATTAATGTGGACCCACGAAATGCTATTAGCTTAGTTTGGTGTGAGAAAGGTGGACTCGGTGTTTGTGGATGGATTTAAATATGACTATGGCCTCCGTATGAGCTAGGCATGTACATTTCAGTATAGCACTCCTCAAGAACGGGTGTTGGGATATCAGGTGATTGTTCCGTCTTCGTCAAATTCATGTGATATTATGATTGTGATGTGTGAGTTATGAAAGGGCTTGATAATTTCCTATGTGTTGAGGTCCCGTGTAGTGGGGATGTTATGTGAGCTGGATAGCTCTTGAGGTCCAGAGTGTAAGTACATCGCACCTAAGTTGTGCTTGAGTTATGTAGCCTACGGCTTTATCAGTCTCCCCATAAAGGTATTATGCACTTAGCGTGCTTGTGACCGATATTCGGTAATATGTAATAGTGAGCGATTCAGCCCCATGTATATTTCCTTATGTGCGTTTTATGATGGGATCAGGTGGCGCTCCGCCACGGGTATGTTATTTGGATCGGGTTGCACGCCGCAACAGTGTGATGATGATAAGGGTTAATGAATATTATTTTCTTATGTTTTACTTCCTATTTTTCTGAAAAGTTCATATTAGTTGCATGAGTTGAATAGTCCCTTCCTGAGTCATTTCTTACCTATCATGTTCGAGTTATGGCATATTGGCGTCGTGTGGTATCATGTGAGGTTGTTGGTCATGCCTGGGGTGAGTTGTTGTTTGAGCAGTTCATACTGGGTGAGACGAGATTATCAGATCAGGGATCAGTACGATAAGGTTATGAAGTGTAGATTAAAGAACAAATACCATTATTCAGGTTCATAATGAAGTGATGATTCTAGTCAAGATGAGGTATTTGAGGATTTGTTAGCTCTGTAGTTGGGTATGAATTTCTGCACATTTCCTCTGTTGTGGTGGTATCGCCAACGTTATAGCAGGATGTATGTATATATATATATCATGAGGTGCATTAAGAGCATCAGATTCGTAGGATTCTGGCTATTAAGGTTCAAGGGGCGTCATTGTGATCAGATGATGGATTATGCGGTGTATGGTGCCGATTCAGCAAAGGTACGCAGTTGTGTTCTGGTGCCTCGTGTGGTAGTTGATACGGTGTTTATATATTGGAACAAGGCCTGGCAGAGAAATTTCAAGTGTTGGAACTAGGTTCTGAGCTTATTATATAGATAAAAGAAGAAATCTTCAAATTTGATCAACTAATGTGCTCAACTGGGTTGTGCTAGCATGGGCAGGTGCTCGAGGTGTTAAACAATGATTCCAGATAACTCCAGAGCAGTTCTTGGCACGTTCGAGGACGAACGTCGGTTTAAGTGGGGGAGAATGTAACGACCCGATCGGCCATTTTGAGCTCTAGTGCGTTGTTCAGCGGTTTTAAGTCGTGAGAAGCTCCATTTAAGGTATTATGACTTGTAGGTGTGGTCGGAATTGAATTTTGGGAAGTTTAGAGTTGATTTGAAAAGAAAATTCTCATTCCATAAGCCTTAAGTTGGAAGAATCAACTAAGATTGGAATTTTGCATAAACGACCTCCGAATCAGGATTTGAAAGTTCTTGCACGTTCGTATGATGATTTTGGACTTGGGCGTATGTCCGGATTGGGTTTTAGATAAACCGGGAGAGTTTCGATGCATATTGTGGAAGTCAGCATTTTTGAAGGAATTTCCTAAGTTTGGCCTGAAGTGCATTTCAGTGATGTTGATGTCTGTTTGGGATTCCGAGTCTGGGAATAGCTTCGTACCGTGATTCTGGAGTAGGGAGCGCGATCGGAAGTGAATTTGGATGTCCGTATGTCATTTTGAAGTCATTTGGCTACAGATAGAAATTTGACGGCTTTTGAGAAATCCGACCGGAAGTAGAAATTTTGATATCGAGGTCGGAATGCGATTCCGGAAGTTGGAGCAAGTCCGTAATGTTGAACATGAATTTTGTCCAAAAGTTTAGGTCAATCGGACGTGATTTGATAGGTTTCGGCATCGGATGTAAAAGTTTGAAATTTCTAAGTTCATAAAGTTGGAATTTGGGTGCGATTTGTGGTTTCGATGTATTTTTATGTGATTTGAGGCCTCGAGCAAGTCCGCATTATGTTTTGGAACAGGTTAGTACAGTTGGACGGGGTCACGGGGGCCTCGGGTGGATTCCGGGTGGTTAACGGATTAAGTTGGAATTGCTATCATCTGGTGTGACCGCACCTGCGAGAATTTGGCGCCGCAGGTGCGAGAATGGGGTGGCTTAGCTAGGATTGCAGGTGCGATAGCATTTTCACACCTGCGAAGGCGCATATAAGGGTAATGGGTGGCAGGTGCGGATCCGGCTGGAGGAGAAGGAAGCCGCATGTGCGGGCTCTTGGGCGCACCTGCGAAAGCGCAGGTGAGAGGACTGGATCGCAGGTGAGTCGGCCTGCGCATAATGTTTTAAAACAAGGCTTCTTGGTTCATTTTCTTCATTTATTCTTTGGCTTTTGCGATCTTTGGAGGCTTCAAAGAGAGGATTACTTCATGCAATGTCAAGCTAAGTAACTCATTCATGCTTCTAAGTTAAACACAAGATTATATGCATGGATTAGGCATAGAAATTGATTGGAAATTTTGAGAATCTTAAGGAAACCTAGAAAATGGAAATTTGATTTTTAGCCACGAATTGAGCATGAATAAATGAGTTAATTGTGTATTTGAGTTAGTAAAGCTATGGGTAGAATATATCTTCGAGAAGTTTTGGATTCCAAGCACGTGGGCCCAAGGGAATTATGGTCATTTCACTAAGCGGGGTGGGGAAATTATATAATTTGGAATTGTTGCAAATATTAGAGTATATTTTCATTGGGTTGTCGTTGTTTGGATAGTTTTGGGGCGTTGTGCATCCGTTTGGAGTCATCGGAAGGGCTTGGAAGCCAGTATTGGAACTTCGAAGCGAGGTAAGTCTCCTTTCTAACTTCGTGAGGGGGAATTGTCCCCCTATGTGAACTAATTTAAGTATGTGTTACCATCTGCGGGGGCTACGTACGCACGAGGTCACGGGAGTCCGTACGCAGCTGCTATTATGCCATGTCCGGGTAGCGTAGGACCCACTAGCATGCCTTACCTATTGTACCTGCGATCTTGTCTGTAATATTAGACCGCTACTATAATCAAAATTGTACTCGAATTACTAAGGAAGATTAGAGTTTACTTTCTTAATCATCTAAGGGCCCGTCCTTCTGGGGGTGGAATATTGTACTCAACTCAGCTCGTGTTCCAAACTCTCACTGCACTGCCTTCCAAAATTGCAATGTGAACCGCATGCCCCAACACAAAATGATGGAGATGGGCACGCCATGGGACCTGATGATCTCCTTGATCTAGGTCGCCGATTGCTCTGTAGAATAAGAACGCACCACTAGCATGAAGTGTGCAGACTTATTCAACCGGTGCACAATCACCCAACTTCAAAGTTCGTGGGAGCCCAACAACGAAATCTATGGTAACACGTGCCCATTTTTGCTCGAGAATATCAACTCTTTGAAGCAAATCGCTCAACCTCTGATCATTGTACTTCACCTGCTGATAGTTCAAGCACCGAGACATATATTTTACTATATCCTTCTTCATTAATCTACACCAATAATGCTGCCTCAAATACGAACACATTTTCGTGGAACCTGGATGGCCTCCTCAATTTATAACTACTGCAAACTATTGGCCTCCTCAAGAATCAACTAATGCAACCCATCTACATTTGGTACACAAGTCCGGCCCTGCATCCTCAACACCCCATCATATCCAACAGGAATCTCCTTGACATCGTCATACTGCACTGTGTTCTTACGGACAAGCAAATATGGATTGGCATACTGAGGCGCTCTGATGTTCTTATACAATGAAGAAAGATAAACCACACAAAACCCCACTAAACTCCGAACATCCAATCTCACAAACTGATTGGCCAACACGATGTTAGCGGTCTCTCACCAACGGGAATATATGCAAGGCTACCATACTCTCCACTTTCCTACTCAAGGTATCAGCCACCAGACTTCCTAGGATGATACAGAATAGTGATATCATAGTCTTTCAACAACTCTAACCACTTCCGCTTCCTCAAGCTTAGATATTTTTTCTTAAACAATTGTTGTAGACTCCGATGATCTGTGAATACCTCTCAAGACACGCTGTAGAGATAGTTCCTCAAAATCTTTAATGTGTTAATAATAGCTGCCAACTCTCGATAATGTACGGGTTAGTTATTCTCATGGGGCTTCAACTGGCACGAAACATAAGCAATCACCCTACTATCATGCATCAAGACACACCCAATACTTGGTAAGTGAATTTCGAAAAAGGATTTAAATACTATTTTGTGGTTTCAAAAGAGAAATCGGTAATTTACTTGAGTACTTGTGTTCCCGACGTATTCGGGGTGGATTGTTGATTGTGCATGTCTGCATTTGACCGCTTTGCAATTTACATTCCGCGAGCGGAGTTTTATTTCCCCCACTCTCATGGGAGCAGGCCGTACGCCACGGCGGATTTAAAAATGCACTTTTGGTACGGGCCGTTCGATCCTCGGCAGTGCATATACATGATTATTATATTGAGAGGTGCACTTATGGGATGGGTCGTTCGATCCTCGGCACTACACATGGATGATTATTATATTCAGGGATACACTTTTGGTACGGATCGTTCGATCCTCGGCAGTGCATAGACATGAGTATTTTATTGAGAGGTACACGTTTGGTAAGGGTCGTTCGATCCTCGGCAGTGCATGGAGTTGATTATTAACGGCTCAGGCTTGTCCTTATCCCGTATGCGGATGCTAAATTGTTAAATATTTTTTTTTCATGATTTTTGAAGTGATAAGAAATTTGGGGAAAAAAAAGAAGAAATTGTGGATTTATGATATTTGGGGGAAAAACACAAAGGAAATTATTTATTTAAGATATTTTGGAAAATAATGAGAAAGTGGTAACCGTTTGTTTATTTCCAATTTTTACTTGGATTTCAGTGCCTTATATATATGTTTCTTTACTACCTTTACATGCCTATCGTTTTCATCTTATACTGTTAATTAATTTGCTGGCCCTTAGTGAGTGTCTAATTCGACCTCTCATCACTACCTCTCTGAGGTTAGGCGGGCTAGTTACTGAGTACACGTTGTTTTCGTACTCATGCTACACTTGTTGTGCATTATATTGCACAGGTACTTTCATAGCAATGTGGAGGATTCGGAGACTTAGGCGAGCTGTATCATCCAGAGGTGATCCGCAACTGACAGATTCTCCCTCGTATTGTACTTACTTTCATTTTTAAATTCCCTTTTTAGTTCGTCTAATTAATAACTTGGCCTGCCTGACAATGATGTCCGGCGCCATCACGACCTTAGGGATTTTGGGTCGTGACAGCAGCGGCTGGTAATGGAGAGAAAGAAGAAAAAAAGGAGAAGGAGGAAATAAATCAATGGTGGAGGCACAACAATGGTGAAAGTGGAGGAAGCAATGGTGGAAATGGTGGTGAAGAAGAAGAAGAAGAAGAAGAAGAAGGAAATAAAGAAAATTAAAAATTTGCTTTTTGGGGTCTTCACGCTCCTATATTGGGTGAAACTCACTTTATGTGCCAACTAAGCAATAAGTGCTTAATTAGAATAATTTTTGGGCAGTATAAGTGTTCAATAGGAACACCCTTGAGTTTAGGTGTATAAATGAATAATCGTGCCAAATTTAAGTATCTCCGTATGTATTCAGCCAAAATTAAAAGTGTGTGGGACCAACGCTTATAATTGTTTCCATCTAAAGGCTGAAGCTTTGATAGATCGGGAAGTGTTTTGTTGAAAGTGGTGGCCATTAGTCAATATTATATGCAAAATAACCTTCAAATTGTAAGAAAAATGAGTAGATAATATTCACTAAGAACAAGAAGCAAAAAGAACAAGTTATCAAAATATTGTGTCGTGGCAAGCCATTGCCCTGAAAGCGATTTCGGCCCGACTGAGCGCAAATCGTTAAGACCGGTCGCTCCCCAAGGTTTTAGAGCACCTAAAAACACATGCACTCTTTACTGTAAGTTTAAAATTTGCACAAAATAGTTTCCAAGAAAGAAGAAAAGATGAAGGTATTTTCTGTGTTGGATAATTCACAAAGAAGACTACCTTTTTATGGGCAAAGCTCTTGGACAACTACAGATGAAGGAATTAATATGTAGTTGTTACATAAATTAAAAATATTGTAGGAAGAAAGTAATGATTAGGAAGATGAATTCTTGGTTAAGAATTGTGTGAATATGATGGCTAATGACCATCCTATTTATAGGTAATTAGGAATGTTTCATGTATGACAAGTGCGGAGAGTCTTTTAACACTTTACGAAATATATTAGTCCACTTGTCTTTAATATTAACAAGTGTACCTAGTCTTCCATGCATGAAGACATATGGTAGATTTGCATAGTCACTTGTCAAAGCCATTCAACACTTGGCTTTAAATCAATGCCACATGTAAAAACTCTTGCCGTGTACCCATTATCTAAGAGTATTTGGCCATAAGGCTTTATGCAAGAAGCCACTTGGAAATAGACAGGACACTTGAAAAATAAAAAGACCCATGGCTATTGGTTGTAAATGGATTTTCAAAAAGAAATCTTTTACTTGGCGGTATAAATAATACCAACAAATAATAATATAGAAATGCCATCCCACACGAATCAACGTACGAACGGCGTGAAACTAGCCAAAAATAACTCAAAAAGATCAAATAATGCCATAGGAAATAAACTCAAATGATAAAGGCCAAATCTTTAATCAAATACTCAAAGTCAACCAAAAGCAAAACATGGACCCGCAACCTGGAACCCAACTAAACTCACAAACTTCGATAACTCATTTGATTACGAGTCCACCCATACTAATTTCACTCAAATATGACTCTGAATCGATGTTCAATATTCACTTTAGAAAAGTTTATACAAAATCCCCAAATTTCTCTTTTAGATTCACCAATTAAATACCAAAATCAAAGATGGAATCGTGTAAAATAATAAAATTCGTTTCAAAAAATATTTAACCCAACACAAATCATGAAAATCCGCTCCAAACTTTTTGTTTTCTTCAATAACCACGTGACACCAACAAGAGAGAAATATGAGAGGGTGGCCCTAGGGTATGGATCCAAATCCACACGCTGCACGGAGAACTCACATATTGCACGGACAACTCACGTGCTGCACGTATAACTCATGTGCTAATAATATAAATAATCGGATCCGCACGGACAACTCATATGCTTATAGAAACAACCGCACGGACAACTTACGTGCCAATAATCACAATCCGGCTACATGATCACACACTACTAGTCTAGCTCATAGCATAGAGAAAGCAAATATGCAGGAATACATGTTAATGATTAATGATTATCAAGTTTCATACTCTTGGACTAATATAAATAACATACCATATTGTAGGCATGTGCGATGTGTGTTATCTTAGTTAAAACATACAATTTTCATCAAGAATTAGAAGTTTGTTAGGTTCAAACGTAAGAATAACCTCAACAATATCTCAAATATGGTATAAATAGCTCACAAAGGGTACAAATAGGAGAAACATCTCAACTTTTTCAAGGTATGCCATAGCCTAAAAACTACCTCTAGTATGGAAATAGTAACCCCGGTACACGCATATGGGCTCAACCACACACATATGTGCCACCCATAGCACATAGCTATCACAGATAATGTAGCCAACTAATCCTCAACCAAGTTTAGATAAGACACATACTTCAAGAAAGCCAAATCACTCCTCTAACAAGCTCTTCACACGAATATTGATCACCGAACGATCCAAATCTAACCAAACCAACTAAATATAATTAATTAAAGCCATAGGACTTAATTCCAAATGATAAAGCTAAGATCTTTAACCAAATAAAACGTCAACTCACATTTTTAACCCCGGACTCGTTGCAGGAACTCGACAAAATTCACAAATTCAAGATAATCATTCGATTTGCGAGTCCAACCATATCAACATCACCCAATTCCGACCTCAAATCGACCTTCAAACCTCAAATTTTCAGTTTTAAAAGTTTCCAAAAAATCCCACATTTCTTCACTTTCATTCACTAATTAAATAATAAAAAAAAGATGGAATCATGATACAATAACAAATCCGAGTCAAAAACACTTACCCCAATCTAAATCTTGAAAATCCCCTCCGAAATCACCCAAAACCGGGCTCTACAACTCAAAATATGAAATAATAGCCTAACAATTGATTAGGGTTTTTAAAAGTCTGCCCAGTTACTTTGAATCGCGATCCTGAAGAACAAAAAAATCACAACCCTCAAATAGCATTTGCAAATGCGAAATCCCATTCACGAACGCGGTCTCCTTTACGCGATTGTGTAAGCCTAATACATGACACCCCAGTTGACCTATTCTCTATGCGAATGCGTGAACCTTTTTGTGTCCGCGATGACCTGAGACTCTCAAAGCTTTGCGAAAACAGGCCTAGTATCGCAACCGCGAAGAGGAAACCAGATACACAGATATAAGCAGTCCACAATGAAGGAAAAATGGTCTGACACCCATTCGAAACACACCCGCAGCTGCCGGGACCCTGTCCAACATACCAACAGGTTCTAAAACACAATATGAACTCGCTCAAAGCCTCAAATCAAATGAAACAACATCAAAACAACAAATCACACATCGATTCAAGCCTAATGAACAAATGGTCTTCCAACTTCTAAAACTAAAACCGAATCATATCAAACCAACTCTGATTGACCCCAAATTTTCCACACAAGTCATAAATGACACAACAGACGTATTACAACTTCGGGAACTAGAAATCAGACCAGATATCTACAAAGTCAACTCTTGGTCAAATATCTCAACCTTCCAAACCTTCAACTTTCCAACTTTCTAAAAAGCATCAAACCAACCTAAATAACTCCAAATCAACATCTAGACATAGGAAAAAGTCAAAAATCACCATACGAAGCTATCGGAACCATCAAAACTCTATTATGGGGTCTTCTACACAAAAGCCAAACTCCTATAAACTCTTCCAGCTTAAACCTTCAACCTTGAGGCTAAGTTTCCCAATTCACTCTAAAACATATCTGGAACCAAACCAGCCACCCCGAAAGTCACGTAACCACAAATAAATTTAGAATAGCAATAAATAGGGAAATATGGCTACAATACACAAAACAACCAGCTGAGTTGTTGCATTTTCCCCCTCTTACACAATCATTCATCCTCAAACGGGTCTAGAATCATACCTCGAGACCCAAATAGGCTTGGGTAACTGCTCTGCATCTCCTGTTCTTACTCCTAAGTAGCCTCCTCGGTGGGCTGACCTATCCACCGAACTTTCACTTATGTTATATTTATTGACCTCAACTTTCGAACATGTCGGTGCATAATGGCCACCGGATCCACGTTGTAAGTAAAATTCTCATCTATATGAACCATGCTGAAGTCCAAAATAGGGGCTGGATCACCATGATACTTCCGGAGCATAGAAAATGAAACACTAGGTGAACACCTCATAGTCTAGGTGGCAATGCAAGCTTGTAAGCGACCTCTCCAATGCTCTGAAGAACTTCAAAAGGGCCAATATTTTGAGGGCGTAACTTACCCTTCTTCTCGAACCTCATCACACTCTTCATGGATGAAACTCTGAGTATAATGTTCTCACCCACCATGTATGTAACATCACGAACATTATCAGCATAACTCTTTTGTCTGGACTATGCTGCATGAAATCAATCTTTAATCAACTTGACATTCTCCAAGGCACCCCGAACCAAATCAGAAACCAACAACCTAGTCTCTCCCTACTCAAACCAACCAACTGGAGAACAACACTGCCTCCAATATAAGGCCTCCTAAGGAGCCATCTGAATACTCGATTAGTAGTTGTTATTGTAGGAAAACCCTACAAGAAGTAGAAACTGATCCCAAGATCCCTCGAAATCTATAACACAAGCACGTAGCATGTCCTCCAAGATATGAATGGTGCGCTTGGGCCCGTCCTTCTGGGGGTGGAATATTGTACTCAACTCAACTCGTGTTCCAAACTCTCACTGCACTGCCTTCCAAAATTTCAAAGTGAACCGCATGCCCCAACACAAAATGATGAAGATGGGCACGCCATGGGACTTGATGATCTCCTGGATCTAGGTCGCCGATTGCTCTGTAGAATAAGAACGCACCACTAGGATGAAGTGTGCAGACTTATTCAACCGGTGCACAATCACCCAAACTGCATCAAATTTCTTTAAAGTTCGTGGGAGCCCAACAACGAAATCTATGGTAACACGTGCCCATTTTTGCTCGAGAATATCAACTCTTTGAAGCAAATCGCTCAACCTCTGATATTGTACTTCACCTGCTGATAGTTCAAGCACCGAGACATATATTTTACTATATCCTTCTTCATTAATCTCCACCAATAATGCTTCCTCAAATACGAACACATTTTCGTGGAACCTGGATGGCCTCCTCAATTTATAACTACTGCAAACTATTGGCCTCCTCAAGAATCAACTAATGCAACCCATCTACATTTGGTACACAAGTCCGGCCCTGCATCCTCAACACCCCATCATATCCAACAGGAATCTCCTTGACATCGTCATACTGCACTGTGTTCTTACGGACAAGCAAATATGGATTGGCATACTGAGGCGCTCTGATGTTCTTATACAATGAAGAAAGATAAACCACACAAAACCCCACTAAACTCCGAACATCCAATCTCACAAACTGATTGGCCAACACGATGTTAGCGGTCTCTCACCAACGGGAATATATGCAAGGCTACCATACTCTCCACTTTCCTACTCAAGGTATCAGCCACCAGACTTCCTAGGATGATACAGAATAGTGATATCATAGACTTTCAACAACTCTAACCACTTCCGCTTCCTCAAGCTTAGATATTTTTTCTTAAACAATTGTTATAGACTCCAATGATCTGTGAATACCTCTCAAGACACGCTGTAGAGATAGTTCCTCAAAATCTTTAATGTGTGAATAATAGCTGCCAATTCTCGATAATGTACGGGTTAGTTATTCTCATGGGGCTTCAACTGGCGCGAAACATAAGCAATCACCCTACTATCATGCATCAAGACACACCCAATACCGATTCGTGAAGCATCATAATATACCATATATGAACTCTATGCTGAAGACAAAACAAGAACTAGAGTTGTGGTCAATGCGGTCTTTAGCTTCTGAAATCTCTCCTCACATCATCCGACCACCTAAATGGGGCACCCTTATGGGTCAATCTGGCCAAAGGTGCAACAATGGACGAGAAACACTCCACAAAATGGCGATAATATTCGGCCAAACTAAGAAAACTTTGAATCTCAGTAGCTGAAGACGGTCTGGGCCAACTCTGAACTTCCTCAATCTTCTTTCGATATATATTGATCCCCTCACTAGACACCACGTGTCCCAAGAACACCACAAAATCAAGCCAAAACGTACACTTAGAGAATTTAGCATATAGCTTCTTCTCCCTCAGTGTCTGGAGTACAATCCTCAGATGCTGCTAATGATCCTCCTGGCTACGTGAATACACCAGTATATCATCAATGAATACTGTTGGTTGATTTCCCAATGCACACGCAAGTGTATGTGGTCGACAAGTAATATAGGATGTTAAGTCCAGATATCGTACCCACAGAGACTTGTGTAAACTACTAGCGAAATCACTCTAATCGTTATTTAACCAAGCCAATATAAAATCAATGATGTACTATTTTATACTAAAATTCTATGAAATAACTAATTATCAAGTGACAAGAACTATTGTGATGTATTCAGTAGAGATAAATATTCCAGGGTTATGGTCTATTCACCACTCATATTGCATTCTAATTAACTTTTCCTTTCATATAGTTCACTCATGGTTGCTAATTAATCGATAAATACTCTCATAGACTTCTTCCGAGGCACTCCTCACCTATTCTCAATAGATTAATGCCTATATTCCTATGGAATTAGTCCATTAGAAC